>JAOEHY010012697.1:0-10243 GCA_025447955.1 Psilopsiagon aurifrons
ATCCCTGCAGTGCTCAAGGCCAGGTTGGACACAGGGGCTTGGAGCACTGCTCTATGGAAGGTGTCCCTGCCCGTGGGAGGGGTTGGGGCTGGAGGAGCTTTAAGGCCCCTTCCAACCCAAACCTTTCCATGGTTCTATGAATCTCTGCCTGCTTACACAGGAAGTCCAAAGGAATTAAATTCTGGTTTCTGTAAATGGAGTTTTTTGGCTAATCTCTACAAACCAAACCACTTCCAACCGCTGACTCACAGGGGATGCAGCCAGGGCTGAAGCCCTGACCCCCCCCAACAGCCATAGCAGCATCTCCATTGACCCATGCAGGACACTGGTGAGACCCTCACCTTCATCTCATCCTCCTGCTCCCCATCACTGCAGCCTCACATGGCCCCTGTACTCACAACCATCCCACAGCCCCTTGCCAAGCTTAATGATACACCTTCATCAGTGCATCACCCAGACAGCAGAAGGCATCCCGGAGGTTCCTGTGCTGTATGTAGCCTCTGGGCTGCTGCAACAGCAAGAACTGCTTTTTACTGAGTGAAACGGCAGTTTCCATTCCTCAGCCTTGCCCTGCTGTGTGCACAAGCCCTGAGGAGCGACCGCACACAAACCAGCCCCAGCTCCGGGGGTGCCCGCCCTACCTGAGAGGCTGAACCCCGACTGGTGCAGGTTGCGCACGGCAGGGGCCGGGGCTTTGCCCGCACATGGTGCGATCCTGGCTGCTGACGTGGGGGCCATGGCTCTGGTGCTGGTGAGGACCTCATGAACCGGCCCATCATAAAGCCCACGTGGGACGCCGTGGATCTCAGCCAGCTGCAAGAGGAGTAGCAGAGGGTAAGGCTTGGGTTAACAAGAGCCAGCCCTAACTCATGGATAACGACCTCCGTCCTCCTCTCTGTGCTTAACTCCTTAGTGAGGGGCTTTGGGAAGCCCAGGCAGGATGAGGCACCCAGCGGCGCTCCCACCATCGAAGCCGATGGGAGGATGCTGCCTGGACCCCACAGCAGCGGTCCTGGCCCCGGGGAAAGGGCTCCCAGGAGGCTGCTGGGGGCTTTGCCACCCCACAGACACGTGCAATTCTGCCAGTGTCAGCTACAGGCGCCGCTGGTGAACGTGCCAAGCGCACACCCAGGCAGTTACATGGCACATCAGATTTCCGAAGCCTAGGAAGAAAACCATTAATAACACTCTTGTTTCTGTTGCCTATTCCACCAGCAGAGCCTCCACAACAGCGACTGCAATTCAATAGTGGAGAGAGACTGCAATGAAAACACGGGATCGTGGCAAGTAAAATTCTCCTTACCCTGTTCCTTGCCTTTATCCTTTTATAAACAAAATCAGGGAACGTCTTTCTGGGAATGAAGCGACCTGAGCCCTGGGTGACACACAGGTTTCCATCTTCAAGAACAACTCGGCCCTGACTTATGACCACGGTAGGAGCCCCATGGCATTCCATGCCTTCAAATATGTTGTACTCCACGTTCTGGGAACAAACAAACCAAGACATTCCACGGGGTTAGGATTTAAGAAGAGCAGGTGGCAGTCTGGCCAGTTATACCCCCCCATTTTTGTACATTGCTCCTTATACACAATCAGTTGTACTTAACTAACCCTTCATTCTTGAAATGATCACAGAACCCCAGCCTGGTTTGTGTTGGAAGGGACCTCAAAGCTCCTCCAGTTCCAACCCCTGCCATGGGTAGGGACACCTTCCATGGAGCAGTTGCTCCAAGCCCCTGTGTCCAACCTGGCCTTGAACACTGCAGGGATGGGGCAGCCACAGCTTCTCTGGGCACCCTGTGCCAGCGCCTCAGCACCCTCACAGGGAAGCAGTCAGGAAGATCAGAGCATTCAGCAAGTGAGGAGCTGTTTAAGGCATGAAGAGCCTTGCATTTACTTTTCCAAATACAAGCGAATTGAAATACCCTTTGGTTACTACACAGCGTGAACCCTTTATAGTTGGACCCTTTGCAGTTGGAACCTTCCAACCCAAACCATTCCATGATTCTATGATCCCTGACCTGAAGCAATACATTGCTGTACTGCTCAATTCTGCCTCTGAAACCCGCTCATGAAGTATTGTTTCAAACGTGTCACCAGATTGTGGGTTTTTGCTGAGATGATCCTCGTGGCCTTGGGGTTCCACAGCACCAAGTCCGCATCAGCGCCCAGGGCGATGCGCCCCTTCCTGGGGTAGCAGTTGAAGATCTTGGCAGCATTGGTACTGGTCACCGCTACAAAGCCGTTCTCGTCCATCTTCCCCGAGACCTGGGAAGGAGAAGGGAGGAACCATCACTGTGCCTGGACCTGTGCTCTCCCACCATGAGGAATGAGGCTCCAGGAGATGATATCGCAGGATCTAACCGCATGTCCATGAGGTGCAAGGACCCTCACTGCGACACGGCTGCAATCACAAGGCAAAGGGCTGAGCCTTGTCCCTGGGGGCTAAATCATGCCTAGATGGGGTTTATTTTCCACGGACTCCAAAAACCAAGACCTTCCTAGTAGGCTCCAGCTCCCTGTACAGGGATCTCACATTCACTAGAGATGGTTAAGGATATTTCAATGAAGAAAGACTGAAAGTGAACCTGAACAGTGCTATTTATCCTCTATTTATTATCTCAAGATAAATTCTATTTGTCTTTGAGCAAAGCCTACCTAAGACAGAGGGTTTGGGTTGGACTGATTCCGAAGCTCCTGGAATCCCCACACGAATACATCCAGAGCTTCCTGGTGATGCTCCTCAGGAGGGCAGAGTGCACCAGTGCACGAGGACACAGGACCGGATCCCAGCAGCCAGACAGTGATGTACCACAGACCTGCTCCACTGCCCAGCAGACATGGAGGTGCCACCAGAGCCTGTCCCCACCAGTGGGGCCATGGCCACCAAGGGAGAGACACGGCATCCCCATCCTCCTCCCCAGGCCTCCTGCAAGCACCGGGCAGAGGAACATCGCATCTTGCCCTTAGGAGAATATGTTGGAGAGACCTTCCCTTGTGACTGCGAGTGAGAGCGGGGGGGTGATCCTGCACCTGCCTTTGAAGACACTGTGAAGGCATTCGAGTGTCACATCTCTCATTAGCAAGCTCCTCTGCAGTGCCAGCCCAGACAGTGTCACACCTCCCGGCTGCTTTGATTTAATGAGGACACAGCATCACCTGGCCCAGCACGGCTCAGGTGCCCCTCCATCCACAGCCTTCCAGGAAGCAGCCTTGCATCAGTACCTACCACGCACTTCTCCCAGATGATGGACATCCTCTCCTCAATGCCATTGGTGCCCTCGGGGATGAGGGTGAAGTTGTCCTTCCCCACAGCCTTCTGCGCCGTGGTGAAGGTGCAGTGAGCGCTGCCGGCAGCCTGCAGGTCCCCGCTAGGCAAAGCACAGTGTAGGGGGTCAGAGGAGGTCCCCAAACCACAAACCCCTGCCAGCATCCATTCCAATCCCCTGCCACAGGCAGGGACACCACCCACTAGACCAGGTTTCTCCAAGCCCTGTCCAACCTGGCCTTGAACACTGCATATGCCCTCAGGCATCCTCACCGACACAACTCACCAGGACAGAAGTGAGGAGAGATGCTCTGGTGTGGTGGGGTCAGGGCTGATGGGGGGAGACATGACGAAGGCTGCAGCTTTGGCCCAGTTTTTACTCCAGTAGTGTGAGCCATCAGTGCCCAGGCTGGCGGTGATGGGCTCTCCATACACGACCGTGCCTGCGGAGCAGCAGTTCACGATGCACACATGCAGTGTGCCATAGAATCCCAGACTTGTGTTGAAGGGACCTCAAAGCTCATTCAGTTCCAACCCCCTGCCATGGGCAACGACACCTTCCGCTAGAGGAGGTTGCCCAGAACCCCATCCAGTCTGATCTTGAACGTCTCCAGGGATGGCACATTGTGCCCTGCAGCCTCTGTGCACACAGCACAGACAAATACTGGGTTAACAACACAAGACATTTCACTGATCTGCAGTGTTCCCTGCACTGCAGCTTTTAAAATTCACCTTAATCCTCTAGATTATCTCAGCTAACTGGGACACGCTGTCAAAACATGTTTTGAATTCGAATGTTTGCTCCTTAGACCAAGCACACATTCATGCCTACAAAGCATCATGCCTCCTTTAAATCAAAGCAGCATCTCTGTGGGTAGGGGTGGCTGCGCTCCCCCTCCTGTCCCTGGGCACTGCCTTCCTCCTTGCTCCCTGCAGGATTGCTTCCCGCTCTTCCCACTCCACCCCCAGCTTGAATTTGGAGCTCGTTCCAGATGCATTTTTCATTCAATTTATGACAAATGAATGTAAGTGAATTATTTCCCCTTTTTCAGCTGTGCCTATTGAGATGCGGGTGTCAAAGCCTCCGGCACCTCTCCTCACATCTTTCCAGTCCAGTGCAATTAGCTCTGGCACACTCCAAATTAAAACCAACACCAAGTTTTAGTGTCCTTCGAATGTGAGAGAACCTGGGTGATAACGAGCTCTCAAACCTTGCAGCCAGAATGATATTCCAGGATGTATTTAAAGAGGCCCAATTAGTGCACAGATAGAATCACAGACAGCTTGGGTGGGAAGAGAGCTTACAGATCACACAGTTCCAGCACCCTGATACGAAATAGCACTTTACCTTTCCTCTTTGCTTGAGCCAAGACATCCGCTGCCCCTTTGCTCATGACTTTGGTGACGTACAAGGGGCAGTTGGCCTGTTTCGCGATGGTAATGGCCCGGTACACTGCCTCCGCTTCCACCTGCGGACACAGAGCCCAGGGAAGGTCTCAGGGCAGCTCTGGTACAGCCAAACGCTGCGGCAGAGCTGCTGCAGGGCTGGGACGTTACCTCCTCGGGACGGCTGAGGACGTGCCCCTCCGGCCCGGTGATCCCGAGCTCCAGCAGCCTCTTCTGCTCCTGGTGGAAGAAGGTGAACGGGAGAGCATCAGTGACATGAATAGCCCCGCCGAAGCAGTGCGGGACAGAGAACACCTTGTTCGGGACACCTGAAGGGTGACGGGAATCATGAATAGAGGAGGTGGTACCATGTGTACCTGTGGCACTCCACAAACCGCTGCAGCTACCTCCTATGGGACCATCTTGTGCTGCGGGATCATTTCTGTGTTGGGAACTGCTGTGTCCCAACAGCACCCTTGGACCTTCCCCGCTCCTCAAACCCAGCTGCAGCTCTGGAGGAAGAGGACTGTAAACCCAGTGCTGCTTACTCCGAGGCTGTGCTAGGTGGGATGCATGGCTACAGGGAAGGAATGGATGTTTCCCTGGACCTGAGGCTACTTGGAGGAGCCCAGGGAGGAAGCAGAGATGGGTGGCAGGTACATGAGACCATCAGTGAGGCACAGCAAGTGCCACCCATCCAGAGCCTCGCTGGGTCGTCATGCAGCCATGGCCATGCACATTGCCGTCCTGGTGACAGGCCATGCAATGAACTCCAGGTTGCACCCACGTCATCCATACAGTGTTTGAAAGAAGATGTCCAACACACTTCTCAACCTTATTCCTTTCTGTCACGTTCTGTGTCATGCAGTGCTCCCACTCAGCTAGCGTTAGATGCAAGGATGCTACTCAACACTATGGACCAGATCTTGGAGGCTTTCAAGGACCCTGCTCGTCAGAGGATGTTTGGTTCTCTGCATTCCTGTTGCAGATATCATACCATAGAACCATGGAATATCCCCCGAGCTTGTCCCCAGGGCTCAAGCACTGTCACACTGGCTACTTAAAGAAATACTTCTGGAGACACTGAACTGCTTGGGATCACGTTGTTTCATAGGCAGCTGAAAAGAAGGCTCCTCAGATAAAATCCCAGCGAGGTGGGAATTAACCTCTATCCTGTTTGTTCAGATAAGCCCATTTGAAGAACTGGGGTTCTGCTTCCATTTTAAACTCTCCTCCCACACCAGAGTGAACGTTTGCATGACCATAAGCAAAAAGGTCTAATTCTACCGCGTGTCATTCCATTCTCTTTTCTAAAGGTGGAAAGGGAAAAAAATGAATATGGACAAAGCCCCAATACCAAGGAAGTTCCTGAGTGCCATATGTGGAGGTATTGCCACGTGCAATGCACATTACTGCAAAAGATCCAAACCTCCTTATTCTCTCAAGTACTCAGCTCTTCTAACCAAGACAGATAATGTGCTAAGCATCACTCACGCAGTCAGGCATCCTTTAAGAAGCCCCCAAACACACTTCTTGCAGCCACTGAACAGCCCTTGTAAGGATTTCTGTGATTAAACCCAAGTGAGTGTGAGGAAGGGGGAAGATGCTGCTGGTTTTAGCAGCAGCCCTGATCCTGCCACCACGAGTGACATCCCAGGGTCACAGCAGGCTGATGCTCCCCTCACCTGGAGTGATCCTATGCAATTTACAGCACCAACTGAAGGCTAAAAGCAAGACAGCACTGCTCCACTTCCCCCAGGCACCACAGTCCATCTGCTCACATCAGCACACTGCCTTAGATCAAATACTCCTTTCACATAAAGCAATCTGAAGCCTGTACCTCATCGATGATGTCTCCGTTTTCAGCGTGCACTTGGGCAATGGCCCCCAGGTCCCGGATAATGCAGAATATTTCATACATCTGCCAAGAGATAGGGGTTACCCATCAGCAGCCAGACCACTGCTGATGCTCTGGGTATGAGGGGTGGTGTTCACCCGGTGCTGGCTGCACTACCTGGGCATCAGTGCACTGAAGTTTGTCTTTGTAGGCCATAAACACCAGGAAGGAGTTCACACCTGCAGGGAAGAAAAGGCTGTTTATTGTATTATCATTGTATTTACTGTCCCAGCTGAGAACTGAGCCCATTTCTGGTTCTAGGTGCCTTCCCTGAGTGGCTCTGAATGCAGAGAACCAAATGCATTGCTCCCAGACACAATGTGGTGGCTTCAATTTGTGGTTAACCCTCAGCCTCTTTCCAGTAACTGTCTTGGAATCAGTGCATTAGTGCTAAGGCTAAATTGCAGCACGAGACTCTAACATTAGAGCACTGACATTTAGAGCCCTTCGATTCAGCTACAGAAACAGCTGGGCGGTACTTTGCATACAGCCTGGCAATCCTGATTCTATCATTCCTAACAAAAAGGATGATCCATGAAGCACTGAGCCAAAGCTAGGGAGTTGCTACTGTATTTTATATGGAGAGAGGCAACAACTAACCCCAAATGACAGTCAAATTAGAAATAAGCAGTATTTCATGTGAATGTACACATGAAAAATACCCGGCACATGCTTGGAATTGCTCCATGACTTCAGCCACTCATTTTAATACGAAATTCACTGTGGATCTCTATGATGTTAACTGACCATGAAGCCCTTGCCTGCAAGACTGCAGTTTATACTGAAGTCATTTAGCTCTGCACTGGCAGAGCTGAAAGCCAATGCAATTCCAAGCAAGGAAGTATTAAGGAAATGCAGGAATTCCTGCCCACGGCCTGCCTTCCAGTAAGGCGTGTCCAGCAGAGACGTCAGGATGTGCAGGAATAGCAAAGGAAATCTCTGTGGAAAGTCCAAAGCTCAGGTTTGTTCCACAAGCCGCGTCTTGAACATTTCTATTTACATACACGGGGCTTGGAGGAAGCTGCTCAGTCCCATGGCAGGGGCTGGAACCGGGTGAGCTTTAATGCCCCTCCCCACCCAACCCAGCCTGGGGCTCTGTGACCCTCACCCTTGTCCTTCACGAGCGCCTCCAGCTCCTCGCGCAGGCTCTCGTGCCAGCGCGGGATGTCCACGTGCAGGGAGAAGTCGCAGCAGGCCTGGCCCCCCGCGCTCCCGCGCCACCGCTCATAGGCAGCCACCAGGCTGGTCCCGGCGTCCGGGCAGATGTGGTCAACTGGGGAGACACTGCACAGCGTTAGCGGGGACAGCAGCACCGGTGCCCTCGCGCAGGGTGCGGGGAAAGGAGGTGTTCCGCACTGATGCGCTGGCTGAAAGTGAAGGATAATCCATCCCCCAGAGAAGTGAAACAAACGGAACAAACCAGCACCAAGTTATGGGCATTACTGTGCCTTTTGCTCACAGAGCCCACCCAGTGCTGCATCTGAGAGCGGCCAGTGACCACAGCATGTCCTTGCACACCAATGCACATGGGCAGTTCCCATGTGCAGTCACCACAGCCCATCAATTACTGCCCTTCTCTTGTCTTTGCTCCTATTCCCTGCAGTACTGGCTGTGAGATGGGCATGGAGCTTGCGGGATTTCCTGAGACAGTCACATATCAGAGTGGGCCTTGGGACCAGAACAAGAGCAAAACAGAAATCAGAAGTATTTTACATTAACATAAACATGGAACCCACACTCACAGAGATGGAAAACTTACAAAAGCACAGTTCTAAAGCTATTCAAAATGCATTAAAAGGCCTGTAAGGTTTTCTTCTATGTTTTTCTCTTATGAACTGAAGCAGGAGCAGCTGTATGTGGCAGGAAGTTGGACCTAGATGATTTTTAATATCCCTTCTAACCCAAACCAGCCTGTGAGTCTATGATTAATGTATGCATGTAGCAATGGAAGGAGGTGCTGAAAGGCACTCAAGGCATTTTAATTGGCTTTGCAGCACTTTGATTTCTACAGCAAAAAAGAACATGTCTACGAGGGCAAATACTCTCCGCAGGAATAAAGGCCCAATGTATTTCACCAGATCGCTTTCTACTTGGCTCGGATGCAGCTGCATCTTACTGATCATCGTGGTGCCTCCTGCCAGGGCCGCTCGTGTCCCTTGGTAGAAGTCATCGGCAGGGGTGAGCCCCATGACGGGTGTCTGCAGCCGGGTGTGCACATCTATCCCCCCTGGCAGCACCAGCTGGCCATAGGCATCGATGGTCTTCACATCACCAGGAACCGTCAGGTTTTCCCCAATCTGTCTGAAAATGTCATTAAAATCTCCTGTTAATTTGCAACAACTTTTAAACGAAGGTTCAAAACCAACTTCCACGCACTGCTGGTGGGCACATGCCATTGATTCATTGAATCACTGAATGGTGTGGGTTGGAAGGGATCTTAGAGCTCATCCAGTTCCAGCCCCCTGCCATGGGCAGAGACACCTTCCAGTAGAGCAGGTTACTCCAAGCCCCATCTATTGGAAGCTGTCCTTGTGTTTCAAAAAGGGAACATATTTCCAAGAGGAAAAGGACAGAAAGGAGCCTCGCTCAGATACCCTGGCACCGCATCGCACTTAGAAATTACATTACCCAATATGAATTTTTAACTTACTTTATTAAACCATCTTCCACATAGATGTCGCCATAAAATGACTGATCATCATTGACAATTTTTCCTCCTTTGATCAGAAGTTGGTCGCTCTAAAGGGAAGAAACCCACAGTTTTTAGAGGTCATTTTATTTGGATGCCACTTTACTCATTCTGAGCTTTTATTAACCCTCAGACTTGGTGTTTTGCCCTTCAGTCACACAAGCTGGAGGTTCGATCAGGCATGCACCTCCTCAACCTGCTCCAGTTACAGACTGGAGTAAGTGCGCCTTATTAACCTGGTAGTTCATTTGCACCCATCAGTTTTCACAGTCTCCTCAGAGGCAGAAAATGCCTCCAGGACTTCCCTACTTCAAAGCAAGCCCCTCGTAGGTTGTCAGATCTGCAGAATCCTTAACCAGAAAGCACAAGCAGTGATGTAGATGTGGAACTGCAGCCTGACGGATGAGGATTCCTCTCCTGCTCACTGGTGATGCTGAAAAACTACTGCCCAGGCTACAAAGCAACACAAAGAGCAGGGCCCCAGCACAGTCAGGAAGGATTCAGGAGCACGTGGCATCTTTATTGCACCTTTATTGTTTCTCCTCGTCCCGTAAAATCAATCACAGAAGCCTCAGTGTTGGCTGTCCCGTGGGAGAGCCCGATGGCCCCTCCCCTTGAGGGGCCCATCCCCCTCCTCATCCTCATCTTTACACTCATCTCATCCCCATCCTTATCCTCACTCCTTCACCATCCTCATCCCTATTCTCATCTCTATCCTCCCCCCTCACTGTCTAACGCAGTAACCCATTAACGCGCTCGTGGCCGCCGCCGGGATGTTTTCAGGGAACTCAGCCCCGAGCCAGCACAACGAGAGGATAAAATAACGAGTAAACACGAGCAGGGCTGTCCAGAGGTTCTCCCCTGCTCCTGCGGAGCGGCACCGGCGCCAGGGCGGGCACGGTGACAGTACGGACCGGGCTCGGAGCCGACAGGCCGCCGGGCAGGGAGCAAGGCAGGGGGTAAGGTGGGGAGAAGTCGTGTGCGATCCCCCCCCAGCCCACCC
>JAOEHY010012701.1:0-28780 GCA_025447955.1 Psilopsiagon aurifrons
GCTGGTGAGCCAGTTCCACACCCACCACACAGACCAATGGTCTAGACTGTAATGGGTCAGTTTCTCTAGGAGGAGACATGGGAACCCTCATGAACTAATAAATATTTTAATCTTTTGAAGAATACTATCATATCTGCCCCATTTAAGCATTTTAAATGGCTTTGAAAATGCTCATTTTGCTGTAACCAAGGTATTGTGGATGTATAGAAAATAACCAGTAATATTTTTTCTTTTCTTTGTTTCTTCATTTCTGCTAAAGGCAAGGGCTCTTCTGAATATTGTGATGAGGTTCAATTTCAACATCCTTAAGTGTTCAAATTGAAGACAAACGAAAATGTTCATAGAACATATTTTACTAGTTTATTATTTTATGGTCATAGTCATATGAGCATTACTTCTGATAGGGTTTTGTGCTAAAAAATTAGGTCAGTATAAAATCTAGGCAGTAATATATTAGCAGATTCCTTTACAAAAATAAGATTCCTTAAAACTTTTAAAAACTATGAACCAAGGTGGAGTGTCTTTCTTTATGGATAGTGTGCATTTGCAAAGTATCTTACATACTGAAGATGATATATCCACAGGTTGTATTCTGTTGGTACTGACTTTAGACCTAGACAACCTTATAGATTTGAGGCTGATGCTGTAAGGGTCTGAAAATGTTTGCAGCATCTGAAACACTTAATGAGCATGAGCAGTAGATTGCAAAAAGATGTTACAATCGCAACAGTAAATTACTTCCCTGATGCAAGATAAGGTAGGGGTTTTAGATGCCAGAGGGGCACATGGACTATCCTCCTCAAGAGAGAAAGAATGGAGGAACAAGTACAGAGTTCTTCTCATATAAATGAAGACAGTACATTCCTAACATATGTTTTATTTATGTTTAGGTCTGAACAAGACAAATTCTCTTGAGGGAAAAGATAGTTTTCATCACTCCTCAGTCCTTAAATTGAACTTCAGATTGCAAGATGGAAAAATCATTATCAGGGAATTGGTCAAGGGATGAGCATGAACCTGATTTTCTAGTTCAACAAAAGACTTGTTCAATCATGTAGCTGTGTGTGAAAGATGAAACAGGCAGCTTTTCCAGACTGTAGGGGCATTGCTCTATACTCATTCAGCACAGATGTAAATAATTTAGACAGATGCAAAGCATTGAGACCAGGTCTAAAAAAAAAAGGGTAATATGATTATTTTGAACAAGCAAGCATGTCATGTCATTTTTTCAAAGAGTGTTCCTGATATTTTAGGTGTTGGATGGTGTGTTTAGGGTCAGCTTTCCAAGTTTTGACAAGTATGACTTTTCACTCGCTGGCCTTGACATGTCTAGTGGACCTGATGATTGATCTGAATTTAAACAGGCAGAATGATTCAAAAATAAATTGAGATGTCACTAGGACTTTCATCAAAGAGGAAAATATTATTATTGGTTTTCCTTAGCTTAGGAAGCTTAGAGCAGAGAAAATGAACAAGGAACAACATAAAAATTATAGGGGAAAAAAGACAAAGTGTGTCAGAATTATCCTAATGCAGCAGGTAGTTGTTCTGGTCTGGTGGATATACTGTGCTGCAATATCTGAAGCAGTGCCCCTGTTGTGATTCATTATCGCCATATAGCACTGTTGGAATTAATAATAATGAAAAACAGTCATAAACTGGTGATAGAAATTGTGGTGTTCCTACATGGTTTTATAACTAAGAGTGGCTAAATAACTGTTTTGTGGAGATAATTCCATTATAAAGAAAACAAAGGTAACCTTTACAGATAAGTACCTACATAATTTAGTCTCGTAGAACATTATTAGCCTAATTCTCTGGTTATCTGAACAGATAAAATTTCACCAATGATGACGGTGATGTGCCCATTTATTTTAGCAGGGAGCCATGCGCAGTTTTAAATTATCTGATGTTTTCTGAAGTGCCTCCTTGTCTTTGCTTTGTTAGAACCAATTTCTCACTGTTTTCTCACTGGGGTTGCTTCAAAAGCATCTTTGGGCAGCACAGGTTTTTTTTTTTGTGGCACCGGGACTGAGCCTGGGATCAGGACCCAGCAGGGTGCTGGCCGGCATCTAAATATGTATCACAGTGTGGTCCTTACTCTTTTTTGGGGGGAAGAGAGCCACATATTCACTGATCAGTGGTCTTTGTCTGTTGAGCAGTAGCTGAGGAATTGTGTTTCTGTGACCATAAATGTTGTAATCGTGACTGCCTTTACTCTGTGTGTCACACAGCACTGTTACTCAAACAAAAATCCCACTGACTCATCTCTCACGCACTGACCATGTGTTTGCTCTGCCGTAACTCAGCAGTCTGCAGCATTCAGCCAATTCTTATTTCTCACTGTGAGTTTTTTTATGCAGTGTTTTGATTGCCAGTAAATCAAATCTGGGATGCCTAGTTTGTGCAAAACAGAGTTACTTTATCATGCCAGAGGACTGACAAACACTGTGGGAAGTAAATTTTTATTTCCATTATATGAGAGAATGGCATGAAAATAACAATGTTTATAGAAGTGTTTAGGATATTAAGTTAGCAGGTTTCAAAAACGGGCTAGTTTTAGACTCCTCTTTAAATTCCTTAAAGCTTGACCCTATGATACTTTCTACTCTTGGGAATGAACGCAGCCAGGAGGATTTTCAGACTTGACATTTGGAGAGGGTAAAATCTATTCAGAAGAGGAAACCAGATCTCCTTCCCAGGGGAGTCCTCTCTACAGTAGATTATTAGCTTATTAGCAACCATGCCCAAATTATTCTGCTCTTATCAATAATTAACTATTAATTGGAGGAGGGACTTTAACCCCTTTAACCCTTTTACCTTTCAGGTAAACTTTTTAACCCTTAGATTAAATGTTCCTTCTTTACTTCTTTCTGTCTCCGGGGCTTTTTTTTTCGTAAGAAGAGGCCAAACATGTTGTGGAACCCAGCTCCGTGACTCCATGGCCCCTTTAAATGATTAAAAAATAAATAAATTAATCAAGGGGGAATAATGATGTTAAGAGACTAGCTAGCTAGCACCTTGCAGTTCTTAAACATCGCATTTGAAACCAGTCAACTGCTTTTATTACCTCTGGGCCTGGATGTGAATGGGTTACTGTTCTTCCAATTGTATTTGATTAATTCTGTCAGGATTTAAATCATGTTTTCATCTAATACTTTTGAAGACCTATAGAGAGCCACAAAGATAGAGAGACCCTTTCCAGTTCTACTCCTAATTACTGTTTTGAAAAAGGTACTGCAGTCAACAGATGAGAGAATTTACCTTCTTTAAACAAGCTGAATATATTCAGTACTGTCATTGTACCAACCTGGATCTGTGGTGACATGAGTAGTTGTAACAGCTGTGAGTACTTCTCTAAGGTGCTACTTTATGCAATGTAACTTAACTGTATAATTGTTCTGAATTACTAAATCAATTTTTTTGATCCTGCAGTAGCTGTGTTACTGTGCTATTTTCAATCCTTAGCATGAAAACTAAGTCATTAGTGAATGCTACCACATAAGCTGAAACTTCCAGAATCAATATATGAAGAAAGAAAAGACTGTATCCATTTCAGAGATACTCGTAGCTATTAAAAGATTTTTGAGTTTGGTGGATTTCTTTAAATTCTGTCAGAGTACCTCAGAGCAATGAGAATGGTTGAGAATTTAAGTAGTAAGAGAGTTATCCCATGAAACTTCATATGAAACCAGCATAAAGCCAGAGAATATGAACTAATGGAGCAGCATGAAGTCTGTAAATTTGGTTTGGCATCTTTCTAAAAGATCATCTTTAGCTTGGCCAGAAGACACTATCTTGATGAAGTCATCATTTGGTGAAACAGTGCGCATGTATGCTGAAGTTCAGATTGACTGGTAACAGTGTTCCTGCTTTCCTTTTATATGTACAAATAAAATTCAGTGGAAAATAAACAACAGAAGAGCTTGTCCATTGAATTCTGGAAGGAAATATCTTCATTCAGGTTGCATGGGCAACTGTTCATGGAAGTCAGATGTCTTGTGCCATGAATCAAGATGATTTGGATACTTACTGCTCCCTCAAAGTCTGTTCAAGAGATGGATCCAGTTTTTATAAACAGATAGAAGATAGTTACCTTCTACAGTCAGGACATAAAGAGTAAGCAGGAGAAATGTGGTTAAAGTGTTCCAAGTCTTTAATTCCACATTAACAAACCAGAGAAGAAACCTGGTGTTTTTAATTGAGCATGATTAAATGCATAGATGCCATGAGTGCTGCACATCAGGATGAGGGATACCAGACTTGTCAGTAATCTTTAGGGTGTTAAGTTGTAAGCAGAGCCTTCCACCCCCCCCATCCCCCCCATCTCCCTTTCTAAGCAGCAGAGAAGGAGATTCTTTCTGAGTGATTCAGATGTAGAGCATAACTCAGGTACTGCTCTCCTCAAGACTGCATGAGACCAGCTGCCTGAGGAACCATCAGTCACGCACTATGTGTCAGTCCTCTCTCTTATATTTGTTTCTCTTGCTTGCCACCCTCTTTCATGCTTGCCAAAGCTGAAAGTTTGATTTTCTGCAAAACCAAAGCAAAGCAAAAGAAACATGCACCATCTGAGAGTTATGTGGGACAGCTTTTGCTGTGGGAGCTGCAGGGAGGGTCTTTACATCCAGCGCTTCAGGACTCTACTTTTGTCTGATTAGTCTTCTAAATTGCTTTATTTTCTCCCCAGGAAAGAACCTAAATAATAATTGGGAAAGCAGCTTCTATCACACTTGAAGGTGGGAGGGGGCTATAGGAAATTTAGTGGTAAATCTACAGTAAAAACTGTAACACAGGCTACAGTAGTTAGAGAAGTATTTACCAAAGTGGTGAGAACACCTTTGGTAAAGTGTGGGTGAGTTCATGCTGACCTGATGAGAGTCAGCCAGTACAGATCTGGTGGTTTTTCCACGTCTGTTTTGGTGGTTTACTCAGTTCAGTGTGTTAGTGATGCCCCATCCTAGCTCTGAGGAGGACACCAACGAGAATTTTTCAAGACTTTATTTTAACTGATTCTGACTTCACTCAGTTCTGAAAGTTTCCCAAAAGAAATGTCAAGGGAAAGGACAAGTAAAAGGCCTTCCTGACAATGCTTTTAAGGCCTTTAGCACTGCATGTTGACAGTAGTTGAAATGGGAACTAAGAGTAAGCAGAAGACAGGAGTGATATTGCCAAACCCAGGTCCCCAAATTTTTTGCTCTTGGCTTAAAAAATAAATACATTTTAAGTAGTAATAAATAAATTATTCCTGATTTGAAGCTTAGGATTCTGTACTTTCAGACATATTTCTAGCTGTGATGGTTAGAAAAGTTAATTTTTCATTTGAAATGCAAGCTGTTAATCTCCCTTGATAACATAATCTCTCTTGATAACATTTTATGCTTGATAAAACATAAGGTTTTGAGAAGTGTATTCTATATCAGGGATTGCGATAAAATCGCAAGAATTGGCATCTGTGTATATTCCTAAAGTTTGCATGCAGTTGATTTTGCAGTCTCACTTATCTCATGATACAGTACTTACCAGAGCGGATTGGTGGCTTGAATATCAGAGATCTTCATGGGCTATCTCTGGTCAGTAAACAGACTGATGCCTTTAGAATAAGGTCCAGATTCTCATCCATACTGAAAGAGAAGACAGATGAAAAAGCAAATCCCAGGAACAATAAGCAAGTACAAAGATTTTTAAGATACATTTATATATGTATGTATGTGAACATATATATGCTACCATTTTTATATGGTTGTTTTGCAGGGCTCTTGACACATAGTGTTTAATATCTGCCTGTACCTCTGACTTTCTAGTTTGTGAATGCCACAACACTCTTGCAGGTGGCTGTCAGGAGAAAAGGGTTCTGCCTGCATTTTGCTGGAAACCCATAGCATTAAGATGAAGTGCATCATTGAGCCTCAGGACAAAACACTCACTTTCACTCTCATTGAAGCAACAGGTTTTTTTAAATTTACCTTTGCCTTTTGCTATATGTATTTCTTAAATAAAAGACCTTATCATTGAAGGCAGCTAAAATTCTCCCTGAGCATCTTTCATCCTGGTGTATAAAGTAATTTAGGACATCCAAAGGCTTTCAGACTGTTGTAGCAATGCAGTAGAAAATGGGTTGTTACTTAAAGTGCCCCCAACAGTTTTTCCCTGAAATGTGTGAGGTATTTGAATAATAGTATCAACCTTCTTGAAGGTAGACTGTTTGCTTTCCTTCACTTTGGAGATCAGCCATTTTTCAAAGCAAAGAAGTTTTAGCTGAAAGTTTCTGAGGTACCTAATACTGTATTCTGGCCCAGTCGATAACTGCAAATGATAAAAGGCTTTCTCTCAGGCTTTGTACTCTCTGGCTGCATTAGAAACTGAATGAAGATATATGAGATGACACAGCAGGCTTTTTAATCCTTTAGAAGTGGTTGGCAAAGTCACCTCTTTACTTACAAAAAGTAAAATATATAAAATAGGGATATATGGGTATTTCTTTAAATAAATGTCAAATCTTTTGGTAATCTATTGGATTTTCACAGTCTGGGGTTGGGTGAAGGATAATGCTTTAACATGCTGTGATGTGTTTATGGCAAGTTCAAAAGTTTACAAAAACAAAGATGCTGATAATTCCAGGAGAAGTGGGGAAAATGCAGAGCCTTTGAAAAGCATCCTTGAGATTAGCTTACAGCCCTGTCTGGAATTTTCTCTGGTTAGAATGAGAGGGGTGCTATAAAAAATGAATCTGAAACGCTGCCGTGCAGCACATAATGTGTTGTAGGAAAATTTATAAACAGAGCTCACTTTAAAGGCACTTTAAATCTTCATTTTGTGAAATTCTAATCAAGATACCAAATGTGTGCAAGTAAGATTCAGAGTTTATATTCCACGTAATTTGAGGGAAAGTTAATTGACAAAAAATTGTAGCAGTATGGCAGCTAATCTTACATCTTGCCCCTGTTCTTCTTTGCAACTTGCAATTTTTGCTGCAAACATTGCAGCAAACCTCCTTAGACACTAACTTGTAATTGAATTAACAGTATTTCTCTGTGGCTTGAGCAGTGTCTATGATAAAACATGTCGTAACTGTCTTGCACAGGAAAATCTAGTGAACTTACTGCGGAGTTAGGTCTTGTGTAAATACTCCGCCCTGCTTGTGTCTTTTCAGTCAGTACTATAGATATCATGTGGAACGGAAAGGAACAGGGCTTCAAACACCACTGTTCTCTACTCCCCAGCACACCGACTTTTCTTATCAGCCACAAACGTAACAGAAACCAGGATGCAACCTCCAGCTAAAAAAAAGAAAAATGAACTCAAATTAGCAGCAAGATGGCTATAGGCTGTTACCCGGTTGCGTACTCTGGGTGCCACCACATTGCCTTTCAGAGTGAATCAGTCTGAATTTAGCTTTCACCAGGGCGCTCTCCCAGGGTCCAGTCTCCAGGATCCCACTGGTGATGAGTGCTTAGCGGTGTGATGCCCTGTGAAAGAATATTGACTCCACTGCTGGCTGTTGTCACAAGCTGCAGGCTCCTATTTTTCCTTCGCTTGACTTGGGGGTGTTGATAGAAGTATCTTGAGGCAACTTCAGATGTATTATGCATAATTTTTATGTGCTAATATTCATGTTTGTAGATATTTGGATAGTTAAGACTAGCTTTCAGAAAATCACCATGTTTGGAGCTCACAACAGCATGCAACTACAATGCCTTAGCAAGAAAGGAGGAAAGATAACAATGAAATTGGTATGCTAAAGGGTGAACACTATATAATTAGGCAACTGCAGCTTTATTCTTGTCTCAAAAACTATAGAAAGCCATGACTACCATCCTATTTCTGCATTTTCTCAGCCATTTCTCATTTTTATATAAAGATGACATGCTGGTTGACAGAATCCTACTGATTTTCTCCTGAACAAATACAAGACACATGCAATATTCTTTTATATTGTTAGTCTACCACATTCCACAAATGGCCTCTCCTAGCAGAAGTGATAGTATTTCCATGGGCAAAACATGATTTCTGCTACTGTGCTGGTACCCCTTTGAATTAAATTCTGTGGGGGAATCACCCCATTCATTTTGATTATGTGAGACAAGAGATGCCATGGGAGCCTAATGGCTGAGGGTTATTAAAACATTGTATTTGACAGTTCACTACCCATTGCAACCAGAGACAGCCATCACAAGTGACATGCAAGGTTACAAAGGCTGAAATACAGTTGTTGCTCAACAATGTATCCATGTGCCTATTTTTTCTTACTGTCCAGACTCTTCTTTCCATGAAATAGCAGATGCTAAAAACAAAGCTCACCTGGATTTCAGAACAGAAACCCAAACCTTACCTATTCCTTGACTTTGTTAATTGTGCTGATATGCAGAGGGGTGAGTACTTGTGCCATGTGAGAGGAGGTGGAGTGGTTGCCCTGTGGGCTTCTGAGGGACAGAAGGGGATGTGGTACATCACTGTATATGAGTGATTCATGGTCCCAAACCTCAGTGGTCCTTTCTCATATCTGGGGCACCTGCATCTTACTGCACCCTTTTTTCAAAGGCATAATGGATTAGTTATCTTACAGACCCTCTCTAATAAAGGTTGCTCAAATACATCCATGCACATACAAGGAAATATATTAGCAAGTCCTGTGTTCTGCCCTCACACAGAGAGAGCTGAATCATTAGCAAAGCTTGTACTTCAGGAGAAATCCTATGGACTACAAGACTGATCACCTTATTAAAGAGTGACTACATCTGTGACTGTGGGAAATCTTGGTGGAAGGGCCACGCTGGCTGTAAACTGAAGGTTATGTCAGTTGAGTGAGAACAGTTTACACTGGCTCCAGCACAGTATAATGATGTCTTTCCAGCCAAAAAGAATGTGTTACAAATATTTGAAGCTGATCCCTGATATGTATCTTGGGATTATTTCAATCTGCAGCAAAAAAGAAATGTAAGGAACAGGGTTTGTTTGTATCTGTGAATCTACTTTTGAGCTCTGCTTCAGTAGGCAGCATGATGAAAGTAAAAACAGATAAAGCAGCAGACAGTTCTGCTGCATAGGATTTGGTTTTTAATTATTATTTATTTTGTCTTCTCGCTCACTTTGCTTTTCTCATTTGGCTGGAAGGCAGACGCGTTCTCTGTCGATTTATCTCTGCTCAGCCAGGGGCTTTAGCTACTTGTTTTGATGCCTAATATGGTAGTGACAGCAGATTTTGTCTGACTTCCAGAGGGCTCCTCTCAGCTCCTGGAATGCAGTAGGGAAAGAGCCCTGCAGAGACCAACAAAGTCAATTGTTGCACTAAGGCTAATAAACACCAGAAAATGGGCTTCCCCGCATGTGCTGAAATTCCTGCCTTCACTGCTCTCTAAATCACTGCTTTTGTCTTACTTTACTGTAAGGCTACAAATTGTTTCTCATTACCCAACTGAATGGTCTTTCTTGATCACATCAGAAAACATATTTTTCAGTTTGTTTGGAAAGCACTTTCTCTGTCAAAAAGTTTATACTAACGTATAATTGAAAGCATGCTGGCATGGTATCAGTGGATTAATTATAGCACAGGGGAGGAATAGTGTGCAGCTTCCACTATCTGAAGGGGGCCTATAGAGATGCGAGGGAGGGACTCTTCATTAGGGACTCTAGTGATAGGACAAGGGGTAATGGGTTCAAACTTAAACGGGGGAAATTTACATTGGATATGAGGAAGAAATTCTTTACTATGAGTGTGGTGAGGCACTGGAATGGGTTGCCCAAGGAATCTGTGAATGTTCCATCCCTGGCGGCATTCAAGGCCAGGTTGGAGAGAGCCTTAATTGGTATGGTTTAGTGTGAGGTGTCCCTGCCCGTGGCAGGGGGGTTGGAACTGGATGATCTTGAAGTCCTTTCCAACCGTAACTATTCTATGATTCTATGCTATGGGAATTAAAAAACTTGGGATTTCCCCTTTTATTTTGTTTTTCTTACTGATTTTATTCAACACACTGAGTGCTCTGAAATACCTGCCTACCCCTTATGATAGAATGAAAACTATTTTCCTTCCTCCTCCTCCCACACCCTCCACCGCTTTATTAAAAGTGTTCTTCAGGTAATAGGCTGTCAAACTCACCAAATCTAGAAATGGCCTTTGCTGGTGACATACCAGAATCCAAAGGATTAAATTCCTCCATCAAGCAGGGTCTCCAAAAGGTTAATATGGAGTTGGAAATTAATTTCATTCCAAATACAGAACAATAGTGTGCAGTGACATGACTTTGTGATAAGCATTTGCTAAAGCTAAATCCTCCCTAAGCCCTGCAGTTGTTTTCCTTCGTGCTAATGGCAGGCTAACCAGAGGCACTCCCTCTCCCTCTCTCCCTGTTTCTCTCTCCCTCAGTCTCTCCTGAAGGTATCCAAAAGGCAAGTTTATTGTTCTCCAAATCTGTCTTTTTATAATTAAAACCTCAGTTCTCCTTAGGTCATTCTTTTCAACATTAGTGATCTTCATTTCTGCCAGGAGAACTTCCTGTCTTCCTGAAATCCACACATTTAGTATTGCTGTTTGCTGATTGCCATTACTGGCATGTACATTAAACAGAGAAAATTTAAATTATTTCTTATTGCTGATGGGTGAATATCTGGACTTTATTCCCCCCTTCCCACCCCTGCCCGCTTCTGTGAACAGTAGAAGAGGCCTATTGTCACTTAGGTACTGACTAATGCGGAAAAATATTCCATAGGAGTTTCCAGAGGAAGGCTGAAACCTGGGACTCTGAGGGAATTGATGGTTCACGCTCTTACCAGTGATTTTTAATTGGAGTTACATAGTTTTGAAAATGTACCCATCTACAACTCCAAATACTTATACCTTTGAAAAACTACTCTGAGTTTGGCGTGCATTGCTTAAAAAGGATGTTGCTTTTCGAGCTTAGTTTCACTGAAGTTATTTATATTCTCTATTAGACACAGCAGTTACTGCCTTGAAAGTGGTGTCAGCCACCTTTCCTTTACAATGGTTTCAATCTGTTGATTCCAAATAAAAACACTTGGCAATTTCACTCCTCTGTCATCCTCTTGCTCCTCCTCATCTAATAACCACAAACACTCAGGCTTGTCTTTTCAAATATTCCTACCTGCAGCTCTGAAAAGCCAAAGGGTTTCTGAAATTCATATTTGCTTTCTGGATTCCTGAGTTCTTTGATTTTACTACAGATCGTGATCCCTTGACTAGACTATGTCAAGAACTTGTTTCAATGAAGTAGAACACAGAAGTATGCTGAGCTGCCCAGATTCAATATGGGTTGTCAGTGAAACACAAGATCAGATTGCTCTACCACTCTTGTACCAAATTGGGTATGTGCCATATAAATTTATTGCAGGTATCCAAGCTGAAAACTGTCATGTACCTTTGGATTTCTGATAGGTTGTGTCATATTTTACTGCCTTTTAAGCTTAAGTGGTGTACAATAAGTAGTGAACATGTCAGTCAGATATCCATTTCTGCCATTAAATTGCTGGGACAATTTGAAGAATTTGAGTACATTCAGGCATGAACTACTGGTCGTGTTATCTTTCACCTAATGATGCCATTTATCAAGTTGTCTGTCCTCTTATCTTATTGCAGGACTAATGTTTTCAACAGCAGAGCATTCTTGCTGCAGATGCTGTTGGCCTTGAATATTTGTTCTTCAGTCTACCTTGTATGGTAGCCCTTAATACTTCCTGGTCATGTTCTTTTTTTCAGCCTCTGACATAAACAAACAAGGTAAACTGCTTGTTCTGCTAAAGACATGAGCACTTCCATAATTCTTCAGTGGCCATAATCTAGATGTTACTCTCGTCTAAGGAAGAATTTGCCTTAAGTTTCAGGTCACTGCTTCTCATTACGTGGAATTGACAGGAATGCGAGCAGGCATGCAGCCTCCCAGCCCTTCCTCTGCAAGCAGCCAAGTTAAAAATCTGACCTTCAGGCTTTTCAAAACTACTTGTGTGTGCGTGGTACTGCAAAATGGGATTTCACTCAGCTGTCATTTTTGAAAAACAGATACAACTTAGCTGGACTCAGTTGAAACTGCTGATAAATTGAGCCTACATTGCAACTTCTTGTGCCGAGATCGAGATGAAGATGTTGCCCATCCCAAGGAAACCTGCTTTTGTTTCTTACTGTGGTTAAATTTAATCCAAAACAAAGCCCATCTTTGCAACAGTATTGGGGAAGACCATTCATAATGGCCCCTTCTAGTCCCTGAGCAGATGCAGCTCTTGCCCTGTAGTATTCCAGGAGTCTTCTCCACACCATCAGGAAGCACATCAACAGGATATGTCCTTAACTCTTGCTCTCTGCAGAGAGTAGGGAAAGGTTTCATGTGTCTCTGTATCTGAACAGGCATGTATAAATATATCATTTAAGATTCATATATGAGGTTGGTGCCATTAATAGCCTACATGAATACCCAAAATACTTTCCAAATCCTGTTTAACAGGCACTGGATGTGTTGAGAAGCAGGCAAGTGAGGGAGAAACAGAGCTGTATTTTCTCCAAGTAATTCTGAATGCATTCATGTTTTGTAGGCTGAAAGCAGGACTGCAATCCTGCTTCCATTTACATTTTTTCCTTAAAGCACAAATATAACAGAAAAATAATGAAAATGGAATGAGAACTGATATTCATATAAATAGAAACTCATCGGAAAAAAAGTAGTAGGAGTTTTTTTCAAATTGAGACTGAAAATCAGATGCTAATGGACTCCCTTTATATGCAGCCACTGATGAGTGAAATGTAGTTTGAAAGTCTTGATATGCTCCTAAAATAAATACCCACTTCGATAAAGCGTAACTAGGGTCGGCTTCACAGCTGTGAAGAAGTCAGATCAGGCTGCTTTGCTGGTAGTCACTGATGTTGTAAGACTTTAATTCCTTCTGTACTGCAGAATTCCTGCATTATTAACTCTCAGCGCTGCTTCTAGTTTAATCATCTGAATCAAAACCCATCTCTTTCACGTTGTTTAGGACTGAAAGCTTACCCCTATCAGAAAAGCCCATTTATAAAGTAGAAGCAATAAGTTTTTATTAAAAACATCAGAAGTATTTTGCAGTATATTGGTTTGCATTTTTCTGGTGATGCCTTCATATGAGCTATGGTGATTGGGAGCTAAGGTGATTGTGTTTTTCTGCTCTCTCATGTGTAGATAAAATATCCTGCTGCTTTGCTTTTTTATTTTTGCTGTCCTCTGCCTCTCCTCCCAACTCACCCAACGTTATTTCTGACTGTGAGGGTTTGGAATATGTGGCCTTTTGTCTTGAGTGTGTTGCTTTTAACCTTCTGTGGGAGAGGATGCAGATCACTCTTAAGCAGAGTATATTCACTTTTTTCCATGTAAAGACTATCACAACACAGTAGTACCATGCTGATGTGCAGTCAAGCTATAAAACTTTATTTTGGCAATGTTGACATGAAGAGTCTGTAGCACAAAATGTGTGTTCTTGCTACAGTAAATTGCTGTTACACTAGTCAGACCAGGTTTGGGGTTTAATAGTGTTTCTCTGTGTTTCAGGATTGAGTAATTACTTTGAATGAATACTGCTACTCACTCCAAGGGTTTTTTTTATTACCCAGTAATACTGGAACTCCTGTTTGCCCCCAGTGCAGTTTGAAATCAGGACTTGTTTCTCCTCACAGCTTCCAGGTTTGGGTTTGGGGATTTTGTGATGGGTAGGTTTTAGGGGGAAGGGGAGCAACCAAAAGAGGAATATGTTTGTTCTCAGTCATCAGTTTATGAAGGGGAAAAAAAAAGTGTCAACTGTTTTTGGTAAAAGAAAATAGGCACACATGAAAGGCGGCTCCCTACCATGCTGCAGTGTCTATAACATTTGTCCTAAGTAAAGGTGTCTCAGTGCTTGGCTGTGGCAAAGTATTAATTTTGAATAGGTCTCATCTGCCCTTCTTTTGGAGTGACCTTACTTCCTTTCAGCCAGCTCTTTCTATGAGCAAAGCCTTTTGCTACATGAAAGAAAGCCCTCTTTTTTTGCTTTTTCCCTGTTATTTTTGGGTGCCTGTCCTCTCTCATGTCTCTGTGTGGCACAGAACGTTTCCTCTAGGCAGTCATTTAAGCTATTTAAACCTGGAAGCACAGAGAAATATTGCCATGCAAATGGAAGTTCTTGACTAACCCAAATTTGTAAATCCCCCTGGGTTTCTTTCAATCAAGTCCCATAAAATCTTGATAATTGCAGCATCACCTACTGGGATTGCTAAAGTAGGTGCCTTTCCATCACCATCCAGGACACAGGCAAATAGCTATATGCAGCAAATATCCACAGGAGCAGAGGCCCAAAGGTGATGATCGCACAGGCAGGGCGGGCAAGGGTAGTCAAGGAAAGAAGACCTGGCACCAGCCTTGGCTCCACTGAAGTAATTGAAAGAAAAAATAGTGTTATTCTCAGCAGTGCAGACTGAGAACCTGTTTCACATGGTTTACAACCATGTCTCACTCTCTCCAGAGGTGGGAAATGTAAGTTCAGGTCCCTTCAGCTAACAGGGAGGACTGGAGAACATTTCCTAAATTAGCTCTTGGCTATCAGCAAGAGAGGGGTGAAAGGCCAGTTTAATTGCTTTCCTTTTGTAAAACAAAATGGATAAGCCTGAAAAAACCCTCAGCTGGCACAGCTGTAAGAAAACAGCAGAGACTCAGAAAGAGGAAGTGTGATTCCTCTCCATCATGCTTTCTCCAAGCATGTTGAGGCAGCTCTCCACCCAGGTGTCTGGCCCTTTCAAACCCCAGCCTTTTCTTCCTGGCATTCCTCATGTGCTTGTCTTTTCAGACTGATGTTTGAATTGTGGCCTCTACCTGGCAGCCTGTGCTTCAGAGTGAGGTAGGGCAGTTCTGTCCCATCCCGAACTGCTGATAATCCCATCTGCATGGCCTTGTTAGGTAGCCAACACAGATCTGGAGGACTTTAAGGTACTCCCTAACACTCCAGTGCAATACCTCATTATGTACACAGATCCTGTTGATTTCTGCTAAAACATCCCACTTGGTCTGCTCTTTAACCTTGGGTTGTTTGCATTTTTCTATATTATGTGCTTCTACTTCTTGCTCCACTCTTCTGCCTGTTGTTATTCCTCAGTTGGTGTGTGTTCCCCCTTCCCTCCTCCCCAGGTCACTTGAGGACAGGATTTTGAATCTCGTTAAGCCTCTGTGTATCATCTTTGGGTATTTTCAGTACCACCAATTTAATACATATAAATTTAATTCATTTTTTCTCTGTATCTTCAAAAGGCATTACATAAATTCAAACTCAGCAGTCTGCCAGAATTTGGTGCAGATACAGGGAGCAAGGTTTACTGCTTTGATGCTTGTAGTTCCTATGTAATCATATTTATGAAGCACTTGGTTGAGTTACTTTGCTTTTCCACGAGAGTGTTCTGTGTTTACCACAGCCAAAACTCAAGGTGCATTTTCCTGTTGGCTCAACCCACATTTGCTGTGCTTTATAAAACTATTTATTTGACTGTGTGTGACAGTGCTGAAATGATTTGCTTGGTTGCAAGAGAGATAAATCAGCTGCCCTTGCTCTGGCAGTAAACTTAATCATAAGCTCATAAGCACTAATTTGTGCTGGTTTTAAATAAGACTTTGGGCTGCTTTTTTTTCTTCAGTCTTCTGCTACTTTCCCCATCTGGTGCTATAACATTTGTTGTTATGTTCCAGTTGGAAGCGCTGTGGGTGGAATTGCAGACTCCAGTGCTGGCTGAATAGCCCTAAGGCCAATGTGAACATTTCTATTTCCACTGTCAGCTCTACATGTTCTGCAACCTCAGTTTGGGATTCTCAGGTGAGGGAATCATTGACACGCTGTTGGGTTTACAGCACCTCCTTCTTCCCGAGGCTCCCTGGTTCTCTCAATTCAGCATTTCAGTAGCAAGCTGATGTTCATCTGACTGCACAGCAGTGACGAGTTCTTATTTTGAGACTGCTTTGCAATACTCTTCATTTAACATTTTTCATTCTAGGCAGGCTGTTAGTTTTTATAAATACTAACTCCTTTTTCCCTGCTGTAAATAGATTATTTGATTCCATTATTCCTATGATAATGTGTCTGATGTTATTGAACATGAAATTACAGATATTTTCATTTATAAATTACCCAGTCTTACAGAATTTTCTTTTAAAGGTGCTGATGGAAGTACATAATCCAAAGTCATCTACTTTATTATACTATGGCGTGTAACGTGAGAAGGAAGGGGCCTGATGGCCGGTGTACTCTCTGTGTGTGCATGTTCTGCATCTGGAGCAGTCCACCATGGGGTGTAGATAGACTTAACAGGTATAATATGAGTAACAAACCTCTTTTCAGGGAAATGTGGTGAGAAAAAAACTCACAAATCCCACATTTTATGCTCAAGGAATTATTTTTCCAGTATTTCCTTTGAGCCATCGTCTTCTCCTTAAAAATAATGTTCCAACTTTAATTTGCTTATTTGTTCAGGAGGGTGGAAGACCCAACAGCTTGTGTCAATGAGTATAAGCTATAACTTTTATTCAATCTAGAATATGCCATAGCACTCCTTCTTAGTAATTGTACCTTATATTGCTTCTTCCCCAGATAATACATTTTCCCCCTTTGGCTTTCCTTCCCATTACAAGCTTTCTGTTCATCTGAAAAAAATACTGTTTTCAACAATCTAGGCACAATATCACTCTAAACTCATTATTTCAGAGATTTTAGGTGTCCGCTCTCATCCATACATGAATAAACAAGAAGACAAAAAAAGGCAGGTCAAACTGTCCATGGCCCAGACACCTCAGGCTTCATGTGAATCATCCCTCTCTTGGGGGAGGATTTATATGCCCATGGAGGGAGCATGTCCCACTATCCCTTGGAAAAATCAGGACATCTGTGGGAACTCTAGGGAAAGTTCATCCTGATTTGCTCTGCATTTGGAGCCCTGCTGCTTTCCATAGCACAGCTCTGGCAACCACAGCAGTTGCTCTCCAAAGGCAGAAGTGAGCATGCAAGTATTGCTGATGTTGTCAGCCTTCATCCCTGGCACAGTCTGTAGAAAATAAAGTTGTTTGCTGTATAAAATTGCTTTTCTCCCTGCTGCCTACTTCCATAAGTTAAGAAAACTTAGTCTGAAGGGTATTTGCACAGAAGAGGAACAGGTTAAGGGTGCAGTGTTGAATCTGGCACTCCTCCAGCTATGGTCTAAGGCTCTGGCTTGGCCCTTCCTCAGCTTTCCACCCTGCTGCACTCTGCAGCTCATGCACGCTGCATGATGAGAGTAATTACAGCTTTTTAGCACAGAACTAATGATCGACCCTGCAAGTACCTCTGTCCTAACCAAGTTGTCAGAGGCATTTATAAGGCTGCATTTCCAAGCCTGATTTTCTTCTTGCATCAGTTTCCAAGCTCTTCAGGAATTCGTTCTGCTTCCTGCAATGGAAAATCTACTGTCTGTTGACAACTTTGCTCTAAACATCAGTGATGTGTGCTTTGATGCTGCTTTGGCATAAATATTCTTCTAATGGGGAAAAACGTGCTAATTAGAACGCAGTTACCCCAAACGGTTTGAAGACAGAAATATAGCTAATGGCAATTCTGGCACTGTGTTTCTTCTTTGTTTCTACATTTCAGTTGAGAACATCTTATCACAATGTTTCATCATATGAAACTTTATTTGGTCGTATCCATAGCTAGTTTGTTCTAGCTTGATTTTTTTCCTATCAATTATGTTAGGCTTTGCTCAAGGCTTGTAGAGGGTTTTCTCTGATCCCACCCCACGGAACTGTATTGGATTTTTTCCTTAAACCATTAGGCTCTCCCTGCACACGTGCTCAGGACTGTAATTGCACACACAGTCAATTCCAGTGTTATACCTGTAGCATCTTTCAAATTTGTCAACTAAGTGCTTTCTTTTCATATTTTAATTAGATTACAGAAGCCTTTAAAATGTTTAACAGAGATGGGTACCATCCTGTTTGCATGCAGAATAAACCACTGTAGTTAAACCATGCCAGCTGAGTATGTTGTTGATAGTTTTTCTGCTGAAGGTCCATACTACTGAGAGTCTGTGTGCGAAATTCTCTCATACCTAGATGGAAAATGACTTTTCAGTAACTACTGATCCCTATGACAAATTTTTCATCTTAAAATCCACTGACAAGCAGTCATTCTCAAGTTCCACCTTTTCCTCAGACATTGTCATTAGCCACAATTTTCTTCTTCAGAGTTGTGGAGTTTTTTTCAGCTGTAAAGTTTGCTTTTTTGAAATCTCTAAATGATGAAGTGCATCTTGTCTACAGTGTGGTGATGATGATGAACTAGTGGTTACTTTGAAGGGTTCTAATTGTGTATAAAAGTTTAATGGTCCAAATGACTCCAGAAGTCTTTACCTGATGTTACATACCATTTCTATTGCCTTTTAAATAATGTATTGGCATTTTACTACAAAATCCCAGGAAAGACATACTGCAAACTTCAGGAAAGCAAACTGTGTCTGCTGGTCCCCCAGTGTTTTAAAGCTGTTCAGCAGCCTCCCTTGAGACATTGTTTTAAAGTCTACAATGCACAATTGGTTATTAAATTTACATCTTTTTAGCATTCATGGGTAGTCCATTAATCAGGGAATAAATAGCAGAATTTTATTTAATCCCACACATTGCTTAAATGAATTATTAGGCAAAGGATACAGAGCCATTCTATTGCCTTCAGCAGAGGGACATCTGTGGTGTTCTAGATGCAACATCCCTTCTTGCAGATAGATGGCAAGGCCCATCCACAGATATTTGTGGATGTAATGTGGATCCAAATCCCCATTTAAGTGAAAGGAATAAAACTGGAGGGAAAAAAAGAATGATATTCCCCTCTTCTAACTTGAAATTCCTCCAGTGTAACTGTTTACATGAAAGCACATGGGCTGTCTTGTATCAGTGGAGAGAAATAAATAAATAGTTTGACCCAAGACAGATGTTTACTCTGGAATAACTATGCACGGTACATAAAGAGAAATGCTTATTTATTTTCCTTGACATCAGATGCAGACATTCCTACTTGGTCAAAGAATTCTGCAATTTATACCCAGGCTCTTCACTTAACAGACAATTTATCATTGCTGGGTTGTAATATCAGTTCCGTCATCCTTACTAGTCTCGCTTATTGAGTGAGACTATTTACATATTAAAGTATTACTCGGCATGAGTAATGGTGCCAGCACTGGGGTTGTGTGCAAGTAGAGAGAAATGATGTTTCCATTAGCACTAAACCTTATCTCAGAAAAATCACTTGAGACTGGCACTTCCCAGAGCTTCTGCTGTCTTTTGATTATGCTCCCTTCTTCCAGTTATTGACTCCAAGCAGTTCAGCTTCTGCTACTTGGTGCAAGAGAGTCTCTTTTTCAGAGATTTATTCATGAAGTTGCAAGAAAGTCTGTTCTTAGGTATCAGGTTGTCTGTGTAGGTCACAGGCAGATTTCTGGAGAGTTGAGGGAGCTGGGGTTAATGTCCTGGGATATAAGAGAGTGTAATTGGAGATAGTGGTGGAGAGACATACATATGAGGCACAGAAGAATGAAGAGAGAGGTGAACGAGGTAAGACCAGGACACTTCCAGGAAGTAGGAAGTGGATATAGAGTCTATCGAGGATAGACTCAGTTAAAATGTCTTGTGGCCCATCCACTTACTGGAGCTGGACACCCCGTTCTGATTTGAAATGCTTATGTGATGTGTAAAATTATTTAATACCTTCCTCTGAAACTAGAAAAGAAGGAACATGATTTCAGTGAAGCGTCATTCAGTTTGTATTTGGATTAATATGACAAGTCTACCCTTTGAATAAAAAAAGGTAGGGCTATTGCGTCACACGTTATGCCCCCTTCTGTGCTCTGTCTGGGACCTCTGTCAGTGGAAGTTCTGCACTATAGCAGCGGTCTGGTACCACTTGGGTCTTTCATATTAAACAGCTGGCATTTGATTAACTCAACCCCCAGAGAGACAAGCAGAAGAAGGTGATCAGGACACGAAAAAGAAACCACAGAAACCTAGCTTCTGGGCCTTGTCTTGTGGCCATGAGTCATCCGTGGTCAGATTTTGCTTTAATACTATCACAAAGATAAAAAATCTGGAAAGTGAGTAGAAGCAAATCACTTAAAGTGAAAGTACGCACAGACCCCAAACATTCACACACACTACAATTCTAAGTTAAAAATACTGTTCTCCAAAAATGAATGTTTCTTGAGATAGGAAAATATCTGCACCACTGTATAAATCATTGCTCTACAGTTCCTTACTGGCATGTGAGTAATCGTCAAATCTGTGTATGTTGTGCACGTACAAACACAGATCAGTAAAGGATTGGTTATATTGACTGTATTTATTTTAATAGAATTCTTCAGTTCTAATCCACTTAATAATAATGTGTTACTGTACTGTTTAGTCTCCCAGCTTGTTCTAGTTACGTTCTATTTTAGCATTTTCTTGCCTCATTTCCATATCCTAGCATTCTACCACTGGCTCCTTGACTACTAAACTTTTTTACTCTATATTGGTTGTACCTAAACCATCATTTTCATGTTAAAACAATTGTGCATTCAACATGGAGCCTAAGCAAAAGTAATGAGGTAGGTGAGTTTTTTCTTAAGTATCAACTAATGTTGAAGGAGTCCAGATTTGCCTCTTTTCCAGCTTCAAAACCCTATATTCAGTGATGTTGAGCTCAGTACTCCAAAAAAGAAAAAAAAGACTTTTGTTTTCTTGCTGGCATTCCCGCTCTTCCCATGATAGTCCTGAATTCATACATTGTGCAGCCAAAAGGAACCCTTGCAATCCGTTGTCTAGTCTTGAGTCTAAGTTTACCCAGATTTAATATCTATTTGAATTTGAGTCTTTTGAGGGAGAAGGGATCTTAACTTTCTGTAACAAAGTTCATCACAATCACTAAGAAGCTCTTCCAGCTATTTCAGTCTTACTACTAAAGTATGTGACTATTTCCAAGTTAGAATTTGTCTTGTTTCTCACTGCAATTGGATCTTATTATACCCTTGTCTGCTGGCTTCAGGGGTCTACTACCAAAATTATGCTCCCTTCAGAGGTACTTTAGACTGTGATCAAGTCACTCCAGTAACTTAACAATCCTGAACATCTCAGTCTTTCACAGTAGGGCATATTTTGACTGTAGCAGAATGCAATTACTCTTCTGAACATGAATTTCCTTGCAGAGTCATACAGCATGGTTAGCTCATAATGATATAAGTTCAGTGTTCATTTCTCATTCTTCTTCTATAGGCTGATCGTTTTCTCAGAAGGGAAAAAGGCCTTTTCCCTTGCTAATTTGCATTCAGGCTCTCTGTGTATGCCACAGATGACTTGTGGCTGGCTGGTGCTTTGTATAGCTCGTACCAGCTCATTAGAGAGAAGTTTTGCCTTGACCTATGTCACAGTTCAGCTGTGTAAAGCCAAGAGAGGTACCTACCCAAATTTTCTGTGAGAGTACTGTGCAGGTTGTTGAAAAGGGTGAGCTTGATATGCTTCAAATAGTGCTTCGTGGTAGACCTAAACAGAAAAATAACTCAGCTCAGTGAAGGTACTGACAATTAACACCACCATGAAGAACTTCTAGCTCATTCTCTAAATGAGAACATTAGCTCTTGTAACAGATTAAGGCCTGACAGCACTGATTTTCTTAATCAGGAAAAGCTTCCATTGAAAGTGTAGCCACTGAGATACCACCACAACAATAACATCCATAAGAGTTGTGTTTGCACAAGGAACACCTAATTAGGAGCTGAATCAGTTCTGTTAATTCACCACCAGAAGTTGTACAAAACAACCACTGGAATTCAATACAGAGTGACAAAACCGATTCATTATTTGTACCGATACGGTGGATTGCACATTACATGGCTGCTGGCAGCACTGAGGTGGGGAACTGGCATTTAATGAGCAAAGTCCCTTCCTTCCATGCAGTCTGGTCACACACCAGACCCATGGACACTGCACTGTGTCAGTCACAGCCCAATGGGGAGGTCAGAGGATGGGAAAGCCATGGTGCAGCTCCTGCGTAAGGAGCGACGTGAAGAGCTGCTGGTGGTTTCAGAGCATCCAGCCACCCAAGCACTGTGCCCACCATGTATGCATTTGGCAGTGCTCACAGCTCTTGGGAAAACCACTCCATAGTCCTGTTGCTAAGAAATGTTTTCTGTAAGTAAATAATGTTGAGGTAAAAACACTTCCAGGATGGTTAATGAGCCATGGAGTAAAGTTAGGTGTGAATTTACCTGTCCTTTGTGATGTTAAGGAGATAATACAATAAATGTTTTGTACCTTTTTCCATCAGGAACACTTCACAATCATACAGGTGTTGTTCTATAGTGGAAATTAGGACTTTGTTTAAATACAAGCTGTTTGTTGCTAAAGGTTTTTATTACTGTTTTTTTCTCATCAACTCAAATGTGTGGGATTAAGGTCTGTAGAAAACACACTGAACTACCCTGCTTAGCTCTACCTTTTCTCTTGACTTAGATCCCTATGTGAAGATCCATCTGATGCAGAATGGTAAGAGGCTGAAGAAGAAAAAGACTACAATTAAAAAGAACACTCTGAATCCCTACTACAATGAGTCTTTCAGCTTTGAAGTACCATTCGAGCAAATTCAGGTAATGTCAGTGTTTTGTCTTCCCTCTGCATTCCATTTCTCAGCCCTTATAAATATTTAACAGGAATCTGGTTAATTATCACGTGTGCTTGCCTTCATTAGCACCTAGGTGCCAGCCCCATGCTACATTAGATGAGTGTGACTGCTTCAAGAGGGAAACGATAACATGAACAGTACTTACGAAGCTTTGATTCATCAGTGAGAAATGGATAACTGACATTTTCTGTTAACATAAAATGGATTCTGGAAAAAAAAAAAATCCACAGGGAGATAGTGAATGAATATGCCAGCAAAAAAGCACGGGGCTAAAAGAAAAGGTGTATATATAACAATTCCCCCCAGATTATTTGAAATAATAAATTGGCATCATCAGTTAAATTTGTGTTCCCTATGCATTTATCAGTCCTGTATACTGAAAGCAGTGCAGCACCCCTCTTAAGTAAAACACATGATTTATTTAATCACAACTTTTTTTTCAGTTACTCACCACAGCATGAAAATGTTTTTGGTGATGGCTGTGTCCATTGGAAACAGACATTTGAGAATCTCAGGGGTCACTACTGCAGGACCTGCTCTTTTGGCACCACAGGGTACAACAGCAGTTGTCCAGGAACTACTGCTGGAGAGTTCAGTGCCTAAAATTAGGGGCTTCAGAAGTGACCACAGTGAGTTGGAAGTCACCTACATTAGCAGTGGGAAATACCTGGACAAGGCATTGTGTCAGTTTTTTCAGGGACTCAGTTACCTGCCTTTGGAATAGTGGGAGGTAAATCATCTCTCACTTATCAGGGTGAGATTTAACAACTTCTGATGTTAACTAGCATTTTCTCACAAGAAATAAGCTCTTCTTAACAATCTCAGGAGGCATGTGGGAAACCTGCAACCAATCCACTCTCCTCCCTGAAGAAATTTAAACCTGTATCTAACATCAATGTCATAAGCAAAATACTCTTGTCCATAATTAAAATGGCTGGGGAACACATCGTTTAGTGCCTTTAGAGAAGTCTAGGTATGAGTCAGGTGCCATGCTACTTGTAGTTTAAATGGCCTCTAGCAAATTGGGGTCCCCTTCTTGATTAGATGAGAGCATGTTTTGAGATGAGCGACTTTTGAGACTCTTATCTTGGATTTTGATAGCAGCTGTACTAGAGAGAAGCCCAGGAGCCAAGGCCTACATTCAAGCTGTGTGCTTGGTTTTTGTTGACTTGGTACCAATAAAGATAATAAAAATAGACAAGGTGAGCAGTAGGACAAGGATGCGTGACTAGCCTGTTTAGAGTTTCTACATGCCCTACATCATGTACAGCTGCCGCTGGACCCTAGGAATCAAAAAGTGGGATATCCAGTGGTGCCTAATTCCTGTTGATTTTAATGAAAGCTGGTCTGACTGCTTGCGAAAGGTCTCATAACAAGCATCAAAGACCCAGAGGCAAAAAAAGGTTAAGCAAATTGAGCCTCTCTATCAATTTAGGCAATGAATGCCTTGATTTCCAAATAGGGAGAGGACTGGGGAACTACAATGGGCGCTTCCAAGTAATCAGATCAGAGCTTTGGCATGGTTAGGTGCATTCTGTAGGTCCTTGGCCATTTTGCCTTCTAAGTCAGTTTTGTAAGGTGGATATAGGCCCTTTAAAAAGCATTGCAGTTTAGCTGTTTAATTTTTTTCTTTTTTAGAGGGAGGGATACGTTTATTACAACAACTTTATAGCTGTTTATTTCAGTATATAGCCTCAATTTAAAATCTTTAATTACGGACTTTGGTCGTACGCCAGTCTATTTTGGAGTTAGTAATAAAAGACTATATTTAGAAGTTATTTCATTATGGGTACTGAAGTGATTTCATCATTAGAAAAGCACATTTTAAATGTTATTTAGACTTAATATGTTAAGAATGGCTCTGAATTTTGTGTAATTCATGTAAAAGTCATTAAGCAAACTTTTACAGTCAAATAAAAACTAATGGCTATGCAAGTTCCTTGATTCTTGGAGAGTGAAACCAAGAGAGTTCTTGGAGGGAAAGTAGCTCAGTAGCAGTACATCTGTGTAATCTAAAATAGGCCAAACATTAACTTTTTCAACAATTAAATAGTGACTATGAATCTTAAGGAAAGTAATAGTCTTTAAGTGCAATGGGAGAACATCGCTCAGGAAGTCAATCCTGTTGCTACAAGGCAGAACAAGCACATGTTTTGCCACATGTAAGACAAGACCTGTCTCTGTAGGCAGCAGCATCTATAGGCCCTCTCAGTCCAAAGAATGCTTAATCACAGTGAGGAAACTGCTAATCCAAGTGTTTGCTAGCAGAGGTGATACTTTCTACTAGCACCTCTTGAGTTTCGCAGTGCAGTTGTGCCTTTAATACGTGATACAAAGGCAAAGACATGCTCACATTTTTTCTGTAGATTAAAGTCAGAGACCATGAAGTGGAAATCATCTCAGGGTTAATAATCTAAGCTGGCTGGTTTTACATCTTTATAGAGCAAGGAAAAGGATCTTTTGTTTACAGTGCTCATTGTTGTAAAAAAAATCCAAGAGTAACTAGCCCCCAAGATTCTAGGTACAGCAGGCAAGTTTGTACTGTAAAATAATAGTCTCATGCTTACCTTTCGTATCTGTGATTGTACCATGCATCTAAACTATAATGCTCATTTGGGGAGGTACCATCAACATTAGAAGTGAACATACTGGAAACAGCAGCACTGAAACATGATTTTGGCATCTAGAAATGCTTGCTTCAGGATATTGCCTTTTATCATGAGTGCTCTGGGGAGAGGGAATCTTAAGTTTGATGTACACTTTTGTCATCAGCAACTATATAAATACTTTAGTGTCTGTTGAAATCATCTCTTTCTCTGGCTCACTGAATTGTACAATCTTGTAAGGGAATGACCTCTATAAAATAGACCTCATGAGCCTGGTCTTACAGGTGTACTTAAAATAGTTACTTTTGTAAGATAATCCTATTGCAAACACTGAAATTAATCATTCTAGTAAGAAATACAGATTGTATATATATATATATATATTTAAAGACTTAAATTTAAAAACCTGATGCTTGGAAAAAAAAAATTCTGGAAGAGATGTGTTTCAGGGCATTTCTTTCTCTACAAAATTCACACTAGAATAAGGAGCTGTGTTTGTTTACACTGAGATAGAAAGAAATCGGGAAAAGAAACTGTATGTTCATCTTTAAAAATAAAGCTCTCTATAAAGAGGCATTTATAAATTAGTAAGATCAGCCCAAGGCTGTTAATATCTTAGGTGCTGTTGGGGTTGAGCACCATTCCCCTGAAGGAACAGTTGTTTGTGCTCTTTCAGCAAGTATTAATGGCCTGAAGGAGAGGAATGTGTGCTTGTGCACGCAAATGTGTACACAGAAGCCTGCCTTGAACTTCACCTGCCAGCGCGTTGCAGTCTAAGTGAAGGGAAAATTGTCTATCAGCTGTGACAGATGGGCTTATGTGGATTCTATGGGACTACTTTAACCCTGTTTGCCAGAGGTCACTGTTCCTACAGCTGAAGTGGCACTCCAGCACCAGCTCCATCAGAGGCAGCGCCAATGTGTCAGAGCCCAAAGACAGTGGGCTTTATACTTCTTCCCAACTCCCCTGAGCATGTAGCCTGTTTTCTAGACTCCTTTATAAATAAATGAAATATACATTATACACATGTATTTAGACATGTGCACATGCACACACAGAGATAAATGTGGGTGTGTATGTATGTAGATAGTAACCACAAGGGCTATTTTCTGAATTTATTTGAAAATAAGTGATTGTCATGCGGGATGAATAAGAGCTGTTTAGAAGCAGAAAACAATTAACAGAATGGAGTACAATGTTGCAAACATTAACTTGGGGTTACAGCCATTTCTGAATTTTGGCTAGCTTATTTACTTAAACAGCAATGTGTTGAATTGCACTACTTTTGATAAGGTTATCTCCATTTTAACCCTGCAGACTTCTAGCAGTCTAAGTCCTCAATAACAGCAACAAAAAAGTCTGTTAATCCGTTACAGGAAAAAAATCAACCTCAATTCCCATATGAAGCTCTTTGATACAAGGGGGCAAGTTTCAAGTTAGCAGGGAGGTTGTGAATGTGATTTTATTTGGGAGTCTCATAAGAAGCAAAGACAGGAGTTTGAATTTGCTTCTTGCAGGAGGAATCTTGCCTTCTTCATAGTCTGCCACTGCCATTGCCATTGCCTGTCCCAAGAGTCATCCCTGCCCACCTTCCCCTTAATGTCATGCTAACTGGTCTTTCTCTCTCTCATTGTAGAAAGTGCAAATTGTTGTGACTGTTTTGGACTATGACAAGATTGGCAAGAACGATGCCATCGGGAAGGTCTTTGTGGGCTACAACAGCACTGGAGCGGAGCTGCGGCATTGGTCAGACATGTTGGCCAACCCCCGGCGGCCCATTGCACAGTGGCACACCTTACAGCCAGAGGAGGAGGTAGATGCCATGCTGGCAGTCAAGAAGTAAATTAAATTAAATAAAATCAAATTAAATTAAAGTAGGAAGAAGAAAATGAAGAAGAAGCCTTTCTGCATTTGCCCACATAGTGCTCTTTAGCCAGTATCTGTAAATACCTCAGTAATATGGGTCCTTTCATTTCCAGCCATGTGTTCCTGACACAGATCAGTTGTACTTTTAAATGCCCATTTTAATTTGCACAAATTTAAATGTAGAGAGCCCTCTACAGGCGCTTCATTTCACCACTGCCCCCAAGATCTACTCTTCTTTTAAGCAATATGATGTGTAGATAGAGCATGACAGAAATTATTTATTGTATCACACAGTTGTACATATACACCAGTATGCTGAGAATTTATTTCTAGTTTGTGTATTTGTATGTTGTAAGCGTTTCCTAATCTGTGTATATCTAGATGTTTTTAATAAGATGTTCTATTTTAAATTATGTAAATTGACTGAGATATAGGAGAGCTGATAATATATTATAGGGTAACTACTGTATCGTCTGCATTCCAGAATAAAAACAAAAATCCAACTTGTAAGGCACTAGTAGTGTTACACTTACATCTTAAAGGACAACTTAAATCTGAGCTTTCAACTGGACCATTCTAATAACACGCTACGAGTCCACAGTGAATCTTGGAGGGGCAAATCCAATTGGATAGACTTCTTTCACAGGCAACTTAGCATGATCTGAGCAGCTCCATGGCTGACCTCAAGCAGATGTAGCCAGGATACGATTCCTTTGTATATATTCCAAAGCAAACACCTAACAGACTGGAATGGCTTTAGAGTGAAAGTTGGGGAAGCAGTTCCACAGGAAGCAATGATTTCGTCTATCATACAAAGTAAGACCATTGCAGGGAGGGGAAGGGAGGAGGGAGACGCAGCAGTAGCAAAATGCTGCCATGAAAACAAGAGTAGCTCTCCGTTATCACCTTTATACAAAATTTGCATACTGTGAATTCCATCCACAATTTCACATTATAATGAGTTTGCACATTAGACTTTGTAACAAAATATTTTATTATACTAACTCAGATTAGAAGGAATGCAGAATATTTTTTAGACACAGCCGTGTGAGTTTATTATACAAAATAGTTTCATGGTAAACAGACAGTATTGTAATCCCATCAGAAGATGACAAAATTTAGCCATAGTTCTAAATGCACTTCAAAGTAAGCCAAAAGAGAACAGCTAGTGACCTTTTATATACTATTTATACTTAAGTTTTAATTTGTCCTTTAAAAAAAAAGTGAAAACAAAGAACAAGTTCTAGAAAACTGAAGCAACCTCTTCTGTATACTAGATGCTCGTTTCAGGAGGAGTTTTTAAATGTTTTCAATGTTATTATGTAGTAAATGGCACTATTATGAAGCTATTAGTCATTCCATAAGTCTTGAAAGACTGCTCTGTGTATCACTGTGACTGCCGTGTGTGCTTAGAAATGTAGTTTTCTCAGTGGATAGCAATCAATTTATTCCGTAGTGATATTGTAATAATACTGCCATTCCCTTCTACTGCACTGCCGAAGGAACGCATAGCACAAGCAGTTCTAGTTATTACGGACCAATTAAGAACTGGAGAGCTATGCAGGGGACAAGGATGCTATATTGAATGGGATGACCACGCAGCATTTTGTCAAGCCCTGTGCAATACTCTACATTTCCAATCACCCTCACCTCCC
>JAOEHY010012702.1:0-23457 GCA_025447955.1 Psilopsiagon aurifrons
ACATTGGCATCACACTGAAAGTGAGGCATACTGTGCAATTTCAGATGTGTGACCTTCACCGAAGTTTTCCATGGTTCATGTCATAGCTTTCTCTTGAGTTTACTCACATGAAACAGTCTCTCCTATGTAAGAAGTTTTGAAAATGAAAAAAAAAAAAAAAAACAATTTCTGAACATATTCATCACCCTTTCCCATGCCTTTTTGGGTGTAATGGTTGCTGCTTTTTATACTGTAGGGATGGAAAAGCAGTTCCTGTGCTCTGTCCTCAACTTATTCTTCATTGCAAAGATGTCAAAAAAACCCCAACCCACTAAATATTGTAATATTAATTAGTTTTAAAAGCCTAACAGCCTCTGCATTGCTTAAATATTAGTTTTTCACTAAGCATGTCCTAGTTCAAAGATGTTCAAAGATGTTTTAAAATCGTAAAGCATGAAACAAATCCATTCTGAATGAAGGTGGATGACAAAATACCATTTGCATTTATGGCAGAACTATTTTTAGGATTTCCTATTAGCTTATGGACTTTCACTGGCTTGTAAAGGTAAATTAAAGAAATGTTACTTCTACATTATGTTCCAGATAAACAAAGGCATGAAAAGGCAGAGACTGAGATTTTCAAATGCAAAGGTGGGATATGCTATGGATGTGTAGGGCAAGATATCTAATTGACTTGTATACTCCTCAGTATAACTGTGTGTTTAGTTTTGACATCCAACACTGGCAGTGCTGCAGGTAGCTGTTCCAATGCTGTAAATATCTATAGAGAGGGCAAAGGAAATAGGAACTGGCCCCAGAAGGGGAAGAAAAGAATGTGTCAATTTTTTTTCATGCTGTGACACTGGTTTGAGTAATGGTGGTACTTCATTGAAGTATTTGAAATTTAGAAGTTCATTACAAGAAATAAATGTTTTGATAATACAACTTTATATGTCCTGGTGACATAATGATTACTACCAATCACTACTACCAAACTACTAATAAGCAGTGATTTGTTTATAACATGTATTGACCTTTTAAAACTTTTTAAGTGGGTCAATGGGATACCAGCTGTATTTGTGAACCTCCCAGAAAAGTTGCCATCATCCTACAGTATATGCAGCTCCCATCATGGCACTTGAACACATCTCAGAGGTTCTAGTTATAGATCACAAGTAGAAGTCTTCAATATTACTTCAAGCATGTTTCTAGAATCTCATTCCAGAGCAATGTCTTCACGACAGTGCAAGAATGTTGTGTCACTTGGAGTGATAAAGAATGCCAGCTATATTTTCTGAGAGCCCTTCCCTTCCAGGCTGTTGTGCATTCTGCATTTTTTGTTCATTGTTCCAAGTCATGAAATCTGGACATGATGCAGGCAAAATAAATTTTGCATACTTTTATTACCCATTGGTGATTCTCGGGTAAAAGAGCAAGTTAATTTAGATGAAATATGCAAGCAGTTCAGTACAGTTAGAAAGAAAGCTGTGCTTCCTCACCTGTGCCACAATTCAAGCTTTTGTTTCTGGTACAAGATGAAGGCGAGCCTTTAACAGCTTTGCATGAGCATTAGTGCTAAGCTTAGCGTAAAACCTGCCCTAAGCGTAGCTCTGATAAGACACCATCTGGCCTTCAGTAAACACAGAAGTGCAAGTAACAGAAATTAATGTTTGAAATTTTTGAACTGATTTCCTTCATCCTATTGTTAAATAATTTGGCTGTGGATGGTCCATCAGTTTAAATGGTAGAACAAAGGGTCATACAGCTACAAAACAAACTATTTTGGCTTGCTTCTTGGGTGGTTGCTTATTGTTTCACAAGACAATGGGAATTGTCATAGTGCTTTGGACTATTTTCATAAATTTATTGAATATTTATTGTCAGGATTACTGCAGTTTTGTATTTTGAAGCTTGCTACTACTTAAATTTTAAAGAAATCCTCTGGTACTTATCCAGTTTTCCATGACTTTTCCTAGCCACTCGCTTTCAAAATCCTTGTAATTTTTATTTGTGAACTGTGTAAACAATCTGGAAGTCATTGATAGACAATAAAAATGCACCCCACAATGCTATTTAGAAAAAAAAAGGGGGGAAAGGGGGAGTGACGGACACTATTACCATGTCTACATTTGACATACTTTCCTAAAATTTCCCACAATTACTGGCTCAATTTCAGCTCTACTGGTGGTAGAAAATGAGAAAATGTAAAAATGTTAGTAGACACGGATACTGATGTGAGCTGGTGTTTCAGATCATCCACTGTTATTTATTGCTATTTATTACTTTGTATTAGAGTTTCTAGGAGCCAGAGTCATGGACCAGTATCCTTTTGAGCTGGGCACCAGGCCAGCTTTAGACAACAAGACTGTCCCTGTCACACTGAGTTAAAACACAATAGTTACAATTCTGGTGAGACGTCAACATGAAAATAGCTCTTTGGTTAGCAGAAAAACGGAGGCAAAACAATACAGCTCCCAGAATACTCAGATATTCAGATACTAGTTTGTGCTTTTAAAACAGTTTGAGCATGATGGAGTCTCAGGCTGGTTTAGGTTGGAAGGGACCTTGAAGCTCATACAGTTTCAACCCCACGTCATGGGCAGGGACACCTTCCAATTGACCAGGTTGCCCCAAAGCCCTGTCCAACCCTGCCTTGAACACCGCCAGGGAATTGGGCAGCCGCAGCTCCCTCACCCCCCTCATTTCTTCTTCATATCTCACCTAAATCTACCCTCTCTCCATATGTGGCGGTTATGCTTTCTTGACGACTTAAGATCAAGTCACTTCTTGATGTTTGATTCTACTGACCCCTACAATATACGTACTTTAGAAATAAATATAAAAACTGTGGTGCAGAAAGAAGGAATTGGCGTTCATCATGCAAGACTTAGTGCAGTATGTAGGTTTTGCTCCCTGCCAGCAGATGTAGCAATAACTTGTCCTTCCTGTATCAGCTTGTAGTAGACTACTTGAAAGCATGAGAGAATAAGTTGCAAGTAGATTTTTATTTTCTCTGTGAAAACTTCTCATATACAAATATATTGCTATGTATATATATTATTGCCATATTCTAGAATTTGTCAGGGCAACTTTACACGTAAGCAGGGGTGAATAGATGCAGTGGATACATAACAGGTAAGGAACTCTGGAAGTACTTTGCTGAGCCATAAATTTTGTTTGCCAATAGCACAGAATCTGCTATCTCTGGAGGACTGAAAATCTTTTGACTGATCTGAGTTCAAGCTGTAGCCTTAAAACCTGTTTGTTGCTCTGATTGATTTTGACCAGAGGAGGATATTCCAATGTATTTGTTCAACTGAGCCCTTGTTTCAGAAAGTGTTTGATTGCCCTTTTTGAACAGGCACACGTAACAGAAAAAACATGGTTTTACCTTTGGGTTGGTTGTTGTTTTTTTTTTTCCCCATGGAGAAAAGGCAGTGTCTTTCCTGCGTTTCCAAAAATAAATGAGGTTTCAGTAACTGTAAGAAGAAAATAATTGGTGGCCATGTTGAAGTACTGGTTTTTCTATAAACTTAGCTGGTAAGAAACTGGAGTAGCGTGCTGACTGTAGTTAGTAAAGTATAAAATATTAGCCTGGAGCATCTTTACTGATGCCGAATTACGTTAGTTCTTGATAATGCTTGGATTGTTTCTTCAACACCAAATGCAGCATTGCTGGGAGCACCATGTTGTGAAATGGGATTAACTTTTGTTTATGGATCTCATTCATCAGTACTGAAGTAATTTCCTAAAGGCATTTTTTGAATGCTTTATTATTATTGTATCAACTTTCCATTGTATCATTATGATATTTTTGGTAGGGAGGTGGCAAGTATGCAGGCATTTAAAAAGTAAAAAAAGGCATGAACTTGGAGCCCAAAGGGTAGGCTTTGATTTGTCTTTTTTTTTACGTTGCCAGTCTGCCTTAGATATTAATATTTCTTGGTATCAATTATAAATGGATAAACTGCTTATATTTAATTTCTAATTGTTACATAGCAAGTTTAGATAAAAGAGGGGAAAGGCTCTTGCTGGATGTTTTAAGAATAAGAAATGACTGGGGTGTTAGATGATCTCTACAGAAGTGACAGTTGGAAATTCTGAATTGGTAGAGGTTACAAGGAGGTAGTTGCCCCTTCTCACAGTCCTTTAAGGATCTTTCAGATTTAGGCAAGCTCCCTGCTGTGTTTTTGTAAGACACATGATCCCCTTTTGTTTTCTCTTGCACCACCCAGAACTTGCCCATTTTTCTTTTTCTTTTCTTTAATGGCTCTGGAGTTTTTATCCTATTACATCATGGTTCCCTGGGACAACACCTATGGAGAAACAAAAATTCTGCTTTCACTTCCTTTGAAAGCCCTTAAATTCTGTATTTCCATTGTGTAGCTTATTTAGCATGTTTCTGGCTGCAGATTTTCTTTGTTACAGGCTTCTTGAAAGTATCATGGGTAAAACCTCACACATCATACTACAAGAAACATTGATTTCTTAGTAATTCTATAGAATCTTAGAACAGTTCAAATTGGAAAGGACATTCAGAAGTCATCTAGTCTAACCCCCCTGTCATGACCCTGGCCTTGAATGTGTCCAGGACATTTTAATGTGATTTTGCTAAAAGATCATTGGGTGCAGGCTATCGTTATAGATGCTGAAATTAGAACTGAGACCACTAGGAGAAAACCTACTTTGCTCTCTATCAAATCTAGCTAGGTGAAGATGCACAGCTACCAAGTCCTCACTATCATTCTTTCTGCTCACAACTTTGTCGTACAGTAGGTTGTATGGCAGGAAAAAAACTGTGCAACTGCATGTCCCATCTTGTCCACATGATGAAAGTAAGAAGAGATGACAGAAATAAACCCTAGCTCAATCAAATGACATTACATTAGGAATTGCAAATAAAAGACTTAAGAGGTTAGTAATCCATTAATGGGAGTATTCAACATTTCTTGGCTAGAAATGAGACTTTATTTAGAGCTATAAGTAAGATGCATTAACTCTGCTTTAAAAACAGGTATAGGAAAAAACCTGATATGAAAACTTCTTGAAGCAGATCCAGGAAGCCAGGTATCATTATGGTTGCCTTTAGTGATGATGCTTTTTGGAGACAGGTCAAATTCCTTCTGTGAGTAAATTGCATTTGTAGCCACAAAACATCTGGAAAAATATAGTATGTCTAGAAACACTCCAAATAGCCTGCTTTCAGAAGGCTTCTCTGTATAACATGGTTTGATGTTTTTCTCTGTGTGTGGCTTTGTTGTTGGTTGGTTGTTTTTCCAAAGGAGAATGTGGGATAGGAAAGGAAATATAAAAGGGCATTTGAAAGAGTATGTATATGTATAGCGTTGATTATCAGGGGAAAAAAAACACAATCCAGTTTTGAATGGAGAAATGAAGTCTTATGTGATTGCAGGTAATATACAATGACAGGGCATATAGTGTAGATAGGTCAAAGAAGAGGAATTCTGAAGATCCACATTGTGGTATTTACTTTAAATTATTTATGTTTTGCAGATGGACCTTAAGTAGATCAATTTGGAAGGGTTTTTTAATCTGGGAAATTCTTGTTCACAATTCATGAATCAATTTGTTTAGTTTCCCTGAGGGAGACTATGACTGAAGTCTTTTAAAATTGTAATGGAATACTTGACTTAGCTTTACTACAGAAATCAACTCAAAACAAAGTGTTATTTGGGTCAGAAAGAGTGGAACATGTGTTATTTTACGAAACAACTCCTGTTTTGCATTCTTCTTTTATTAGAATATTGGAGCTAAAGTCCTGCACTTGAAATTACCTTTGTTACATTTTGCAGTGACAATGACTTTAAGATGTTAATTTATCATGGCTAAAGTTGTGCATTAGAAACACAACATTTATACTGGCTTACTGTTGCATTTTCATGGTGCATTTGGTGAGAAAAAGGGCAAGAGTTTGGCTGTTGTAGCAAAACTGTGAACTGTCCAAGAAGTAGACACTAGGAAGTCAAAGATTTCCAAATGCAGCTTTGAAAGAGTGTACCAGCTTTGTGCAAGGATTGAAGTGCTTTCGTATTGAACATATTATTCAGTGTGGGCTCACAGTCTCCTCCCCTGCTCAATGGGTTGTCTCAGAATTACTTATTCTTGATCTGATACTAAGTGGTAGGAAGAAATGGGTTTATGTTCATGTCTTTCTATGCTGCAGCAGTTCCACAGTGGTAAATGCCCAAGGTAGAGTTTAGCATTTAACCAGCTCTTTTCAAACCATTATTCTGAATTGGAGTGTAACTTCCTTTTTCATACTGAGATACAGAGTTTTTCCCTGCCACACTGGGTCAGATAAATGGAATGTTTAAAAGTATGCTGAATGCTGCTGGCTCAGTAATGTTTGATTGTTGTTGCTTAAAGAGTAATGGAAGTGTTAGGAGAGGAGTCTTCAATTAAAAACGTCCAGATATGTCTCTGGCAAACATGGTCAGGACTCCTGTTAGAGCTGTCTACCTCTTGTTAGATTTGTACCTGTGCAAATCCAAGAAGAAAAAACAAAGGTGGCATGTAAGAATAGTTTTGAAGTTTATATAGATGAGAAATTATTCATCCTTATAAATGTGCATTTGGATAGCTATTGCACCTTTTAAGGCACTTTAGAGCATAGAGCAGGTACAAGGTCAGAGGCAAGCTGAGGAATGTGTTTCAGCCAAGGTAATACTTAATTTTCAAAGTATTTCTTCGCATGTGATGTTTCTGTGTAAGTATAAAATGTTTTAGAAACATGATAGCCTAAAAGAGTAGTCATGGATCACATGCTGTATTCAAGAGCCTACTGGTGTCAAATGGTTCCTTTAGCCTGAGTGGATAATTTGTTTGTTAGGACTACTATTGAAATATCTTTGCCTTGCTACTATTAAATAATATTTTCAAACACTTAAGGCTATAATCCAAGTCTTACAGGAGCAAGAAATACCTGTTTTGTATTGAATTACCCTTTTGTTGCATTCATTTTTCTGTATTACTTTTATTAGTTTCTTTGCAAATAGGTGTAGTTCAGGATTCACTCTATTGCCACTTGATACGGAAACCGCAGCACCATCTTTACTGTAAGCAAAACTCGTTTTATATCTATCAAGTTCCTGAACAGACAAAAGAGCTTTGATCACTTTCAGTCTCTTTTAACAAGGGACTTGTTTTCATTCTAGAATGCTTTAGCTATTACTACACATTTGCCTGGCACAGTTGGCGTATGACATAATTTTGCAAAAGCTTGGGTTTCTTTAGAGCATTCCAGCCTTAGGCTGCTGTTCTTAGAACTAAAGGAGCATTATTTTTCTGCAAACTGAAGAAGGTATCTTTAAATTAGAGCCAATAAAAATAAGATGATAATCCAGAACCATTCCCAAGTAATGACCACAAAGTATCAGTCACCTAATGAAGACTTATTCTTATTCACCACTTCAGTATTTCTGGTGACCTCATGACAATACCCAAAATTTTCCCATTCCCTCATGCAGAAAAAAAAAATATGATAAAATTTCTGATAATCCCCCCAGCAGATTTCATGTTGTTAAATTGTATCTTTCTTCTAGAAAGAAAAAAAATCTGGGGAATATTTTTCTTGTTTTGTATATATTGTATGCAGTATATATTGTAGATAAAATGCCATGTAAGGTCAGTATAATGCAAGAAGAAACTGTCAGATCTGTCAGTTAATACTGAAAAGAGCATATAATATTTAATGTGAATTTGACATTGTAATATGCATAGTTTGTATATTAATGGAATGCTAACACTTGGTGCTGCTGATATCTATCAGCATTTTCTTTATTTCTTGGAGTAAAGTTTGATGAAATAGGTCTTTGTAATTACATTTTAATGATTCTTTGGTACAGCAGAATATGCAGATTCTTCTCAACGGCACAGTTGTAAATTCTTTATCCCAGCATTTGGGCTTGTTTGCTCCTGTCTCCATTCAGATTTAAGACTTAAGTCAGGATTATTTTTTCCTCTAATGAGATGTAAACCATTCATTTTTTCACGTAGCACAGTATGTTTAAAACTTAGCATAATGTAGCTACAATATTATGACAGTGGCTGTCTGAAGTTAAAGTTTTATAAAAAACTCTCAAGTTCATTGAATGATTTCGTGAAAACAAAGACTGCTGAAGTAAATTTTACAGCTTGGTGCTTGTCCAGTCTCAGTCCTTGCCTGTATTCTGGAGGAGTCAGTTTGATTTTGGATGTTTCAGCATCGTCAGTGTAGAGTCCTGTTTATAGTCAAAACAAATAAATATATAAGTCCCTCACTGAATCTTGATATTTCTGCACTCCTGTAAGTCTCAGTTCTGATTTGACTGACTACAGGTGTGCAGGTTCAGTAACCGTCACAGGATTTCTTTAACATAATTTTAGATATATCATATTTTTGTATAAATTCAAATTTCCTACTACCCCAGTTACACACCTGAAGGCATTTATTTAACATTAGTTTGTTTTTTCAGCAGTATAAATCCTATTTCAGAATGTTATGTGCTGCCTATTTGCATCACTACCTGGCAGCTCTTGATCTGTAAGGTAAGTTTATCTTTTTACTAACTTCAGTGTAAGTAGGGCCATATTTGCAATGTATGGCAAATCCAATTTCGATTAGTATGCTTGGGGTCTATTTATGTATTTTATTTAGAAAGCTTGTCAGTTTACCATCTGGTAATTTTTCTCATGGTAAGTTTCAGCAATTATTTAGCTTAGTAGTTAGTATTACTAAACATGTGAAATCTCATTTTCTCAGAAGCATTAACAAATACTCTGATCTGACTTGAATAAATTTCTAAATTCTTAATATATCAAGTTAGATATCCTTTATTGTGATGGCTTTGGAGACAGTCTTTAGCACACATGACTTTGCCTATTGGAGTAAACAAGTATTTGTGTTACTGGGTTTTTAACATACATAATTCAAAAAGCTACAACTGTTTATCTATACTAAATCTGTTACAGAAGTTACAGCTTATGCTTTAGTAAATCAGTGCATAGGTTGTGTATTACCACCCCAGGCACTAGAGCTGGCATCAAGAGTCCAAAACCTCATTAAACTGGATGAGTGTGAATGCTATTCAATACCATTTTACATTTGGCAGTTCTAGCCTTCTGTTTTTACAAGGTTGAATAACATTTTGTTTTCTTAAGCTTTGGATTTGAATGCTTTCAGAAGGAGAACCTCATTTTCTATTTTAGAAAAATTATCTCCCTGCAGTGTCTACAGGGAGCATCTACATGACAGAATTAAACAGTGGAACTGTAGTCATCTTTATCACACTAATCCTTCCCCAGAGATTAGCCTGTATTTATTCTAGTGTCTGAAGTCTTTCAGCATATTTAACATGAGTAGATTCATATTATCTTTAATTATGCTATTTAAACCCTGTTCAGCTTAATGCTCAGATAAGGCATGTTCCTCAGGAGCCATTTATATGTCCAGGGTGAGAAGTTAGGAGGATAACGTCATTGACAGTCATAGTAGCTCTGATTTAGCTCTATTAGCATGACATATTGAAACCTCATTAAATTTCTGTGTTATCCAGGAATGCCAGCCTTGTCAGTTGGTGAAAGCTGCACACTGTAACCAGCTGTGTTTTCAATTTAGGAGGCTTTAGCCAAGGCAAATGTGAGCCTCCCCTCTTCGTGTTCCTATCATAGCACCAAGCAATTGGTGGAGGGTTAACGTGATGACATTTTGGGAGGGCTACCTGCCTTTCAGGACACTGCTTCTTATAATTCTAAGGTGTAGATAGGTCTTTATTCCTGCAGCAAACCTGAGACGGTGCTGGAGCCCAGCTGCTGCATTTCTCATACAGATAAGCAGCCTTTTAAAGTATGTTTGCAAAATATAATTCAGAAAGGAACTGTACACTCTAAGTAGCATCATTAATGCATAGGTAGCATTTACAAATATGAAATATTTGATTATGTATCTCAAAAGTAGTAAGCTTTGTGTCCAATATAATTTTATTCTGCTGATTCTGGAATGGCACGGGATTGCTGCAAGAATTAGTCCAGAGTTAACCACTTGCCATATTTCCTCTGAGAAGCATTTGTGCAGGCCTAGAGGGGAATGAGAAAAAAGAGAAATTATTTGAGGACTTTCTAGGGTAGGTTTGCAGGGGTTCTGGGCTGATCCAAATGGACACTAATTGGCCTGCGGTCTTCAGTTGCATTCTCTTCATGCAGTTTTACAAGCAATAAACGTGGAGGGGGGAGGGCTGAGAGGAAAGAGATGACAAGGCAGAAAAACTACAAACCACATTTCTGTGTTTCTCTTGAGATACCTGCCGTTCCTCTGGATTGGCACAGGTCCTCTTTCTCTCTCTCTCATTGTGACTGCTCTTCTTCCTGGAGGAAAAGGAGCCAGAGTAGGCTTTGCTGCTTTTTGTTAGCACCCACCCTGGAATGCCTTTGAATGCTGTCCGGGCATTTTTACTGGGGGCATTGTAAAGAAGAGGGGGCAGCAAGGCTGCCAGTCTGGTCTAGCACTTGAGAGATTCCAAAGCGCACCCCTTCACAGCTGTTATCTCCATTTTGCATGGAAAGGGAAAAAAACAGAGAATTTGTGAAATGTGACAAAATCTGGTCTAGTGGAAGGTGTCCCTGCCCATGGCAGGGGGTTGTAACTGGACGATCTTTAAGGTCCCTTCCAACCCAAACTATTCTGTGATTCAGCCTAAATATTTATGCATAAAACTGACTTAAAAATGCTTATTTTTTTTTTTTCAAAGCTATTCTTTGTGAGGGCATCACAAGTTTTGATCTGAGAGAAATAGCTAGTTGAACAGAAAGGTAGCTGGTGCAACATATGAGGTAAGAATCTAGAATACAGAAAGGTCATATCTCACCTCTGTGAGGTATCAGGTGAGTCCCTGCGCTGTTATATGTCCCTTGGCTTTCCTTGGGTGGAAATATTCCACTTCACAGAAAAGAAACCTCAACATTTTTATGGAAACATGATTCTGGGTCTGGCACAGGACTTTGCTAAGTCATTCCCTAATTTCAATGCTATTTACTGATGATCTGAAATTGTACCTGTATAGCAAGCTTGAAAAACACTCAGGAATAGCAAATCTGATGTTCTTACCTTAGTAGAGTTGAGAGTAGAGAGAATCCTGACCCAGCACTTATTTAGGCTGATATACACACAGAACTGGTGTGATGCCACTCACAGCCACCACCTTGAGTTTCTCTCCTGGTTAGTTGGTGCGATGCCGTCTCTGCAGTGAAAATATGTGCTTCTCGGCCCAGGGCAATGCAATTGCATGACTTCTAGTTACAGTTCTCATGTGGTTTGCGGCACAGTGTTTGCACAGTGGTGCTTCACCCAGTGAAGATCTGCCCTTAAAGAACTCGGTCTCATCAGATGTAGCATGCCCCCCAAGTTTTTGGTCTTCCACACTTCCTGAAGAAGTTTTCTTACCTCTAATTAGATTTCAGCCTCCATAATAAAGAAAACGAGGTTTAGAGGATGACTCTCTTCCTCTCTTTTTCTCCCTGAGGACCTTAGGAGTCTACTTGTATACACAAGAACCCTGAAAGAATAATAAAAGCATATCTTTCTACTTTCAGGTTGAAGGATGCAAATATGTGCTGAAACTTTTGCTTTTCTTTGCAGCATTATTAAAAAAAATACCATTTTCATCCAGTGGTAGACCACTGCTTTTTTTATCACTGTCTTTGGCTTGCTGGTAAGCCAAGATGTTCCCAGGTCTTTACTGTGGAACTGTGGGCTTTTTGCTAATAATTATAGAATTTTAGGGTTAAAAGGGAGTGCTAGAGATCATCTAGTTCATCACCCTGCCCCAAGGCAGCATGAGCTAATCCTGACAGATGTTTGTCTAACCTGTTCCAGAATTTTACAGTTATTCTTTAAGGCCCCCAGGCAATATATTACAGAGCTTCACTGCCCTTACTCTTGGGTATTTTTTGCTAATGTTTAAAACACTTCTTTTTTGCTGGTAAGCCTGTCATTTCTTGTCACTATGGATATGGGAAGCAGATTGCTAGCTTGCCCTTTGCAGTAGTCTTTTTCTTGTAGCTTAAAAATCATATAATGTCTCTCCTGTTTTATTTTGCTTGATAAAGCTCCAGTTCCTTCAGTCTTCTCTTGTGGTTGGTGTTTTCTATAGACGCTGCAAACTGCGATTCTGTATACCTGTGAACTCTTTTTAGGTAACTCCTATGTTTCCTTTTTTCTTAACTCATACTGTATGCTACCAATCAGTTTGACTGTGTTCTTCTGTACTAGAAAATCAGTTCTTCTAAAACTACTGTTCATTTGCGATCTACATTGCAAAGATTGGTAGCAACAATACAGAGTACCTTCTGTTAACTTATTTTGTTAAGAGATTGCCACTGGAGGCAGTGAGGGTTATCATACCTACTTAGTTGCCACTCATTTTTCAATTTCAATATTTGCTGAAGACCATTGTTGGAGACCAGACACTGAACTAGAAGATGCTACCAAGAATGGCTGTATGCTCTAATAATTCATGTTTTTCAGTGATGTATTACTGCTGAGTATATGAAACTTCTAGAATGTTTCTCTAAGGCTTTAAAAATCAGTGCAAAAACTGGGCACATTAAAAGACCTACTGAATGTCCATTTTATACTAAGCTTATAAATGGAAGTCTCCACTGTTTGCTGTCTCACTGATGGTCAAGTATCATTTGCTATTCAGCTGAAGAGCCAGCAAATGCTGCGGGTCAGGGGGAATCCCTGGCAGACAACCTCTGTGGAAATAATTTTGTCCCATATTAAAATGGAAGAATTTGTATCCCTTGCATATTCATGCATGGAAGCTAGGCATTTATAGACATCAGAGGGACTGTGAATAACTTGTAATCTTTGGTAAAATCTTTAACAAGCATTACCCCTAGCCATAGTCTAAAGTTTCCATGACTGTCTGTCCAAAAAAAAAAAAAAAAAAAAGCTATCTCCTGGGGAAAATAGTGTTTTGGTTTTGATTCTAAAATTCAGAGTGAAGAGTTCTGTTATTTGTGTAAGACTGTTATAAAGTCATCATGTTTTAACAGTTAAATGATTTAAAGCGCTTTGCTATAGCAGAATTTTTCTTTGCACCAACCCTGTCTTCCTTGAAAACAGAAACATTCAGGGTGGGAATCCAGATTCTGAGCAAATGTTCCCCAATGCAGGAAATTATTTTCTTCCTATTACTGCGCATTTAAAAAAAAAAAAAAAAAAAAAAGCCTTTTTGTTTTTCCTGTTTTCTTTTGGAGAATTCAGATTTTACCATATTCAGGTCTCTGTCACCATTCCCACTTATTTCTTGAATGCTGTGTTCGAAGATATGTGCACCTTGTCTAAAAAGCCAGCTGGGATGCCACAAATAGTGTCTGTTCTATTTATGACTGCAAAGTAATTACAATGGAATTTAAAGAGTTGGTTTATAGATCCAAGACGAGGATCTTCTGTGTACACTAAAAGGATGAATCCTTTCCAGACCACTTCTTATTTGGCTGAAGATGAACTTGAGGAAGCATTTTGGAGTGTCAGCCAAGGCTTCTTTTAGAAAGACCTGGGTGGGATTCATACTGTTGATATCCAAATAAAAAGAGGCCCTGATTTTAATCTCTGCATGGTTATTTTATTGTAGTTATGAAACCATGAATTAACTTTAAAGCTTTCAAGGATGAAAGGAGACATACAAGCAAGTGCCTGTTATCTTTTTTAGATTCATGGGAAAATATTTTTATCCAGGGTCCTAGTGGCTTTCTCTTGTGGACTTGTCTTTTGTTTATTCTGTTTCTGTGTGGTATGCATTTTAGTCTCTTTCCTATGAGAGCAAGGGACTGTGTGTGAGAGAAATGTGTTACGGGAACAGGAAAAGAAGATGGGCACTGGTTTGAGGAAGAGAGGAGGGCTAATCTTTTAAATGAAAGTATAGTAGATTTTTTCTGCTTAAGGTGAAACTGGATACAGCTTTTCCTAGTAAACATCACTGAAAGTTGGTGGATTTTAGTCTTTCTCAGTTGAAGATTTGTTTTCAGAATACAGAAAAGAATAAAAATACTGAATGATCAAGAACATAGTTATAATCTTATGAGGAATATAGATATAATCCCTATGAGGAGTCCAGTTTAGGTTATCTAGAAAACTTTTAGAGTTAAAATACTGTTCTCTCCCCAGTTTCTTTAGACATCTCAGCACCCCACTTACCCACCTGTAAGTTAAATGGATGTAAAAACACATTTTTTAGGGAAAATATACTTTTTCTGCACACAGTTTTAACATTTTTAAGTATATGAAGGTGACTTTGGGACAGGAAAGAAGAATATATCTGAAGTGTCTGTGACAGAAAAAAAAGTGCGTTCTCTGAGCCCTGATTTAAATTATTTTGAGGCAAAGAAGTCTTTTTGTCTTCAAACTAGGACATATTTTGTCATCAAAGGATGTTTGGCCACATAACTGTGTCCCCAAGCTTTAGATTTGGTATCTAAAAAGTAAAATATTCTGATATTCTCAAGTGCATAGTGACAGTCTCTTTCTGGTTTGCTTCTTGTGATAGAGTCAAATGGGCTTCCCAGGCCTAACTGGAAGGCAAAGCTGGACCCATCTAGTGATAATGGCATTAGTTAATGAGTCATGGCCAATAGTGTACAGGCAGTACAGAAAAGAGCAATGAGACCACTTTGAATATATTTGAGAGAGAATGTGCAGTGAAAACCAGGTTCGCTTCTCCGCACAAGCATGGAAAATCAGATGCTTCAAAGTCCATTCTGCATTCTTTTCATTACAAAGTTATAATTCTTGAGCAGACCTGCATGACAATGACGTTATTAAAAAATGCCTTCTGCAAATGAAATTCTTTGCTTAATTTAGCTCTCTTCATGGATGAAGTATGAACGACATTTTCTTCTTTCTTCCATCTGCTGTACCCTGTGCTTCATCTTTCTTTTTTTCCCTACAATGTCATTTTACAGCTGTAATGAACTTGTTAGGGTGCCTATATATAGTTAAACTTGTGCACTTAGCACAGTCACAGACAGCGGCAAATACAAAATTAAACCAAGGTTGGTGCTCCAAAAAGGTGGACTAAAGGGAGTGATGCTGTTGTCCTTGGCAGTCTGCTGAGCAGATGCTGTCAGTGTCACTTGGTGGGAAGAGAGAGGCAGGGGATGAACAAAAAAAAGACCACCCACTGCATGTTTTTTCACATTGTGATTATCCAGTTATTCTAGTCCCTGTGCCAAAAGTGACAGCCCTTAAATGTGTATGGCTTTTTTAGTGGTTACCTATAGCTGCAGTGCGTGTTGGCAAGTGGAACCAATGCAGTCTTGGCCAGGAAGCAAACAGTTGTTTGCATATTTAGTCTGAGTCTAGCAAGTACTTGTGTTCATCCTGACCATCTTTGTGCTCTCAGCTTACACCATTTTGCCTTCCCCCCCCCCCTTCTTAAAGAGGAAAATGAACAACCAAACTCCAGGAAAATGAACAACCAAACTCCAGATACTTTAGTGAGCCTCTACAAATATTATTGCAACTGTGTTGGCAGGAGTGAGAGCTGCTCTTTAAGTCAAAGGCTGCTAGTTGAACAAATACAGTTATGCCACTCAGGCTGGCTATCAGTTATGGGAGCACTGTCATTTTTCTCTTTTTTTTGGCAGGATGGGAAGGGATAAAGACACAACAAATCTAATAGATCCAAAGACTGGAAGTTATTTCTAAGTTTATAGGATCTAAAAATTTCTGGAATAAAGCCCACTTGTGTATCTACTCCATGTGAAACTTGTTCCTGTCCACACATTAGTGGGAATTTAAGAGTTTCCAAAGTAGCTATACCTTTTCCTAATCCTAAATCTATATGGCACGACTCAGCTCCAATATCCTGCTCTTTCAGCATGGGCAAAATGCCTAGTGAAATCAGCAAACTCATAAACTGGACTTTTAAAGTGTAACAAGATCTGAATATAGGAAGTTCAGCCATCATCCCTAGTTGAGAGGAACAAGAATTTGCCCTTAAAAGCTTAGCTGAGTCTGAATCATCATTTAGTTAATACAGTTGACATTATTTAATGTTGGCAGCAGCATGTGTGTATGTACCACTGCCGTCCTAGTCAATGGAAGATGTCATAACCATTCAAGTGATTTATCAGTTTATAATTGTTATGCTCTGTAGTAGCTGGAGGCCAAGAGGAAGATAGTGGAGATTCTGCTTTAGCTCAGATTTTCCCTGTGGAAACATCCTAAAGAATGGTAGTAATGAAATCTGTGCTTTACTATGGAAATCTAATAGGATTATCTCATCTACAAGCCTATATAATTTACTGGCCATAATTATAATGCTTTGCTCTGTAGACTTAAACACAGAATTGCTCTTACTATGGGATCATTGAGAAAAACAGACTACAGTATTTTTAGCTGAGGGTATCATTCTCCATTAAATGCGGTAGTGTTCTTCCGAAATGATCCAAATAAATATAATCCAAAATTAGCACAAGCTTCGAGATGAGGTTTTACAAAGGCAACTCTCCTGTTGAGATCTATTTCTACCAAAGAAAAGATTAAGCAAAAAGAATAGGACTAATCTAAAGCAATCTCTGCTCAATCTGCCAAACCACGTGCACAAAACCCCAGGATTAGGTGGGCTTACTCCCTGGCAGAGATGTTTCTGCATGCTTTCCTTTATATTCAAGATTTGCTGCAGAATGTTCAAAGACTGCACTAATTTAAATCTCTTAAATCCACTTGTATTTCCTTGTGTTGTAAATAATACTTCCAGTTACAACCAATGTTTAGTGATTGAGGTCTGCCTGAACCTGAATTAGATCTTGAAGCTGCTTCCTTCCTGACACTTTGGAAAAATGATGCACATCATTGTTCCTACTATTAGGTATTTCCATAATTGCCCTTTCAGCAATATTGGTTTTCATATTCAAATCATGGAATCATGGAGTGATTTAGGTTGGAAAGGATCTTAAATCTCATCTAGTTCCAACCTGCTGCCACTGACAGGGACACCTTTCACTGTACCAGGTTGATCAAGGCCCTGTCGTCATTGTGGGTGCGAAAAGCTCTGAACTTCTGCCATCTGGTCACACAAATCCTTAGTCCCCTCAACTTTTGCATGTTCTTAAAACAAAAACCTGCATTGTGCATTTAGAATTTTTTCCCTTTTGAATTTTCTTTAGTGGAAAGAGATGTGAAGATTTCTGTTGGAGCAAGTCCAGAGGAGGGCATGAGGATGATTAGTGGGCTGGAGCACCTCCTGTGTGAAGACAGGCTAAGAAAGTTGGGGCTGTTCAGCCTGGAGAAGAGAAGGCTGCATGGAGCTTCATAGCAGCCTTCCAGTATCTGAAGGGTGCCTACAAGCATCCTGAAGAGGGACTCCTCACCAGGAACTGTAACAATAGGACAAGGGGGAATGGGTTTAAGCTTAAACAGGGGAAGTTCTTTACTGTGAGAGTGGTGAGGCACTGGAGCAGGTTGCCTCAAGATGTGGTGAATGCTCCATCCCTGGCAGTGCTCAAGGCCAGGTTGGGCAGAGCCTTGTGCAACATGGTCTAGTGTGGGGCATCCCTGCCCATGCAGGGGGTTGGAACTGCATGATCCTTTCCAACCCAAACCCATCTTTGATTCTATTGTTATGGTAGTAGAGTTGTCCTTACAGAGTCAGTAGTGACTGAAAGTTTTACTTGTTTGGAGGTTATTTTAACGTTTACAGAAAAATCTTACAGAATTCAGTGAAGGCTGCATTGTCGTTAGAGTATTTTCTGGGTTTTTTTTCCTTTCTTTTTTTAACAGGTCTACGAGGCTGTTTAGAATGTAAACATTATAAAAGAAACTATGGGGACACTGGGGACAAGTTACTTGGAAACTTGAGCCCAGCAGGTAGCAAATTGAACTTCATAAGAAATAAAACAGACAAATAATCTGGGTTTTCAAGTAAATGTATACATGCATATGATTCCAATAGTTAGAAAAATTAAGTTCAATATTCATATTTGGCTCAGCATTTTCCTGTTTAGCATAACATGCTGTATAATTGCCCCTCTCTGGCTCTGAGCCATACGAGGGTATGATATGCTGCTTGTAATCAGGATCCATCAGTACTGTGCCTTTTTGTTTTTTTTTGTACCAGATATACCTTCTGCAAGGTGCACGTGCAGCTTCTGTTAGGAAATCTGTGTTTTTAACAAAACTAATAAACTGGTTTCCAAAATACAGCTTGAAATACGGATGGTTCCACTCTTCTCATGTCTCAGGCGGGTACTCTGTGGCAGAGGGTTTAATATGGTCTCAGGTCACTTTGTTACACAGCCTGATGCCCTGCTTTAACTCAGCTGTAGTTGGACAGGAAACAGAAGGGACGAGTAGCTCTGAGCTAGTTTTGAACCCCTCTGAAGTCTGGAGCTGTCCTCAGATGCACCCAGTTCCCACAGGAAAGCGGAGGAACCTCATGACTTTACTGGCCATTGCTGTGACTGGTGTGCATGTTCTGTGTGTGGAGCTTTGAGCTTTATACAAATGATCTAGAGTTACCACTGTTACTTTTATGATGTTGGGTTTTTCTTTTAAGATCTTGAACAACTGTTTTGGGGCAGACAGGCTATATTTTAAGTTTTCTTTCTGCTGCTTGTGGATTGCAAAAAGGGTGTAACATTCAAAGCAGAGTTAGGCCCAACATGTAGTGGGACCATTATACATACTTCCATGTATAAGACAGGAGATCCTCCTAATGGTAGAAGTCTAGATTGGAAAGGAATAGATTTCCTTACACATATGCATAGGCTATATTTAAATCATGTATCTATTTTTGCTGTATGGATTTGACAGCCTATGTTCCATCACTTTTATTTAAATGCCAGTATAGGAATTGCAATATGGGAGGCCACCAGATTCATGTAAGTGGCAAAGAGTTAAGAAACTAAGACAGGCAAATCACGGAGGAAGACATAAAGACATGTTTCAGCCTGATGAAGATCACCAGACCACCACAGAAAAGCCCCAAAGCATCCTTCAAACCTCAGGGAAAATAATGCACCAAAAGTTACCATGGGAACAATCAATTTAAAGAACCAATAAAAACAGAGAGCTATCTGCACCTTAACCAAATTATACAAACAAACAATAAAAACCAAGATCATAAATCATCTGAAGTCTATAACAATGCAGGAAGTGGAAAACCTAAAATACTCAACACAGGAATAAAGGGGAGGACACACCCAGTAATCTAATGCTAACTAAGATGCAAACCAGAAAACAAAAATGCTGTATAGAAAACAAAATTGAACATCACCACAAGGTAAAATGTAAAACTAAGTAAATGCTTCTGTCTAGATAAATGTTAGCACTTTTCTTTTGTGTTTTCTACTAATTTCTTTACTGTAACATCAGTGGATTTTTTTCAACATCATACATGGGCAGCGTGTTTCACCCGCTGTACTGAAATCAGTGTGTCTGCTGAGTTCATAAGAACAGCTTTTGTCCAAGGTCCTGGTAATGATAAAGAATATGTTGGATATTGGTACCCAGCCTGCTCTGAAAATAGAGAAGATGGAGGTTTTTGGCAAAGGACTGTCAGTCTTTGTCTCCTTAGACATTCAGGTCCCTTTAGACTCAAATTCCTCTGATATTTGCCTACTTATTCTTAATAGCAAGCTATGGGAAACTGCAAAGTGATATTGAAGGTAGCATCTATTTGACAAAGTATAATTAACTTAAAAGGAATTTTGTATCAATTACTGCTAGTAAGGCCTAGTTTTTAAGGAGGGTAGACAGACCACTTCATGAGGAGGAAAGGCTCTTAACCTGTAGCTGTAGTGGTTTTTATGGAGGAACTCAGATGTGATAAAAAGACAGCTGAGACTAGGCCCCCTACTATTAATTTGTACATTGAAAGTGTCTTGGAAGAGTTTTATCTTCCTCAACCAAATGTTTTCATTCCTGTAAGGTTTATGAGTATGATGTCAATAAAAAACTATACTGTAAAAAAGAAAAAAAAAAAAACCACAACAAAGCACACCCAAAAACTTATCATACTTCAGTGTGTGGAAGTATCCTTCTTTCTATTTGACTTATTTGAGAAACTGCGTTTTATCTCATTACTGGAGTCTATTAAGGAAGAACAGGACTGTGTGGTCCAAAATCTCTAAGGGATTCTGTTTTATGTTCGGGAAGCAGTTTGTTCATGCTCTCCCAGACAAATATTTGTTACTTAGCCACTAAATCAAAGATGGGTCCATGCTGCCAGATAGATTTAAATTCAGATCGTCAGAGAATTTTAGGTTGTTTCCTTCCAAGCTTTGATTTGTATCCATATCTTACTTCATGTGAGGCTTTTAAACTTCCAATTGCTTCACTAGCATTAGTTAAGAAATGAAACTGCGTGAAGGGGGTGGTGGTGATTGAAATGGTGCATTTTTGTTTGAAAGTTTCTATTAATTTTCTTTGGCCAGACCTTGAGTTTGCCTTTTTCCAGATATTGGGAAAGTTGTGATTCTCATGAATATTTGAACAAGCGGTTGAATTTGCATATGAGAGAACTTTTAATGGAAGCGTGTGTTTTTATGTTCTTTTGACACAGTGCTAAAGACAAGTAATTACCACAACGCACATTGTACACTGTACTAATTGAAGAGAACTGTCTGCACTTGAAAGAGTCTAACACCTCTGTTAAGTGAACTTGAGCAACTGAACTGATTTCTGATCATTGTTCTTGCAAAGGGAGGAAACATGTTCTTCAGATAAATATTTAATTAAAAATAGGGTTTGATTCTTTTTGATATTTGTCTTGAAAATGGGAAACCACACCCCTTGCTGATGAAAAGCAAAATCCTTCCCTTGTTTGAAGGCAACCACCAACTTAAAATCTACCCAGTCAAGTCAGAGAAGTTACTTGCTTCAGATACTAATTCGAGTTTGTGCCAGAGTTGTGTTTCTTGGGACCCCTTCCTATAATAACATTCAGAGTTACTCCAAGCAAATCAGAGCCTCCCAGAATAGCCATTAAACATGGGACTCTGTGCAAAAGATTTAGCAGCAAAATGAGTAAGTTATAACAATGCTGTAGCATTAGCATCTTGAAACAAATGAATCATGTTTCCATTGGTGACATATCACTACAGAGGTTAATTGTAAGATAGAGCACTGATAAAAAAATGCATCCTCCTCACCCTAACCTCTTGAGGTGCTTTTGAGATTTCTAGCAGACATAACACATATTTTAAGTGTCTCGGTTGTGGTTCCTTGTTTTTGTTATGTGCTCTCTCCCACTGATGCACTGTCTTGGTCTGGAGACTGCCCATGCATGGAGCTCCCAATTTCTGGCCCACTGAGGTGGGTTGCATGCCTAGGTTGCATGTGAATTAGGGAAGGTCACAGAAGAAGTGTTTCGTGTTTCCAGTCTTCTCTTTGTAAAGTGTCTAAACCAAGTGATTTTATCACTGTTTACTGTATCTCCTTATATAATCAAGCATCATTTTCCTGAGAAAAGCCCAAGTTGGTTTCCTTTGAGACAGCTGTTTCTCCATCAAACAAGCCCGATGTTCTAGTGTCTAATTTGTTACTTGTCTTTCTACTCTATCTGCCATCAGCTGTAAATCTTACTTCCCATGCCCTTCTTTCACCCCTCTAACATATGTAAACTGCTGATGAAGCACCATGGTGATCCTGGCAGAGTCTTTCTTCAGAAATTGAATAAAATCAAATTAAAGGAGAGTTTTCTGAAATTGTGGATGAGGATTTTTTCTCATATGCTTTGAGGCTACCCCTCTGTGCGAAGTAAATGCCTTTTGCCAGGGCATTAGTGACGTACCCTTTCCCAATATGCTACTAGTATTTTAGTTTAAAAAATGTGGCATAATCAATAGACAAGATTATAAGGGTGGTCAGTGAAGATCTACTTACCGCTTACTGCACAGTTGCTAAGGAATGGCTTGGAAGATGGGGCCCGGTTTGTGAAATCAAACTTCTTTATCCATTACAGATTTTGTTCCCTGTGTGAGTCTGCGTCAGTAGCACTTAGTGAAACTCAAAGTTATTCTAGTTTCCCTCATTACATGCATGCTGACTGCTACTGAAAAACTTGCATGATTTTAAAACACATACTAAACTATAGAATCTCAAAAATTAATGCAATTGTTTGGAGAATTGTTAGTTTTTTGATGAATAAAAACCAAAACCAAACAACCAAAGCCAAACACCCTGGATTTGTTCCTTTTTATTTGTTTACAAGGATATGATTGTGAAATGTTACTAATAAACTTTTATTAACAATAATAGACGACAGCTGTGGGTAACATGGACAAAAAGCCTGTTCAAAGATTCATTCCTAGGTTGCATGTCATGTTTAAAGCTATAAAGTATAATGACCTTTTCAGAGATCAAAGTCCCTTTTTTTTCTCCCCCAAAGAGATGTTTGAGGTTGTGTGTGAACTGAACACATTGAGTGAAGTTTCAGTTTCTACCAGAAGTTAATTAACAGAGAAGCTGAGAAGGATAATGCTATGGGGAAATTAGAGGGACACACTGGGTGGATGGGCAGGTGACCACATGAATTTTTCCTCATGCACCACCCAGTAGATTAGCTGGCTTCCAGGGCAGCCTGCTCCCTTCCACAAGACTAAGTAATGAACCTGCCATAGGTGGATTTCTTTGCGTGTGTTGTGGTGGATGTGTTGCTGACACAGAGCAATACTGCTGTTAGCCAGCTTGCTGTGCTTTGTCACTCAGAACAGTGTGCTCTCTCATGCCTGCACAGAAGCATGGCTAACGTGACAGCTTTGGTGCTGACTCCATTCAGCTGGTGTAAGCCTGCCAAAGGACAGCCTTCTCGTCATCTGGATGCACATTCCTATATTTCCATCACTGTTCTCACAAGCCTTGATAATACACCCTATCAATAAAAAAGTAGTATGTGTCCCTCAAAAGGTATGTAGTACATGCTTTTTGAATGACTGGTGGTCATTCAGAAAGTTACTGAAGAATTGATTGGCCTCTCCTTGTCCTCAAATCTGTCTTGAAGTTCCTTAAGCATAAAGTGGCTAACTCATCAGTGAAGGAGAGATGATGTTTGGAATGGGCTACCAGAGCACAATTGAGCGTGCCACCAGCCAATGACACCAAGCTGTGTGGTTCAGTTGATACACTGAAGGGAAGGAATGCCATCCAGAGGGACCTTGACATGCTTGTAAGGTGGGCAGATGCCAACCTTATGAAGTTTAACCATGCCAAGTGCAAGGTCCTACACCTGGATCAGAGCAATCCCAGACGCAGCTACAGGTTGGGCAGAGAAGAGATTCAGAGCAGCCCTGCAGAGAAGGACTTGGGGGTGTTGGTTGATGAGAAGATGAACATGAGCTGGCAGTGTGTGCTTGTAGCCCAGAAAGCCAACTGTGTCCAGGGCTGCACCAAATGAAGCATGACCAGCAGGTTGAGGGAGGTGATCCTGCCCCTCTACTCTGCTCTCGTAAGACCTCACTTGGAGTATTGTGTGCAGT
>JAOEHY010012703.1:0-32158 GCA_025447955.1 Psilopsiagon aurifrons
CCGCCCCCGCCTCCCCGGGTTAAGGAGGCGCCGGTCCGGAGCCCTGCGGCTGCCCAGAGGGGGCCGCGCCCTTCTACCGGCTGGAAGTAAGGGTCTGGCTCGGGCCTGGCCGCCCGTCGGCACCAGCCGGGACCGCGGCAGCCTCCGGCCTCCCTTGCGCCTACCTCGGCCGGGGAGTTCGAGTCCCCCCCGAAGATGGCGGCCGGCCGGGGGACCCTTGCGCCTTGGGCGCTGCCAGCAACAGGCTCTTGCCGCCCCCCGGTCGGCAGCGGCAGCTGTTGGGCCACCCCTGCAGCAGCCGCTCACCCGGTCATCTTCTCCAGCCCGATGTAGCTCCCGAATGGCTGCTTGGGTCTGGGCCTAGGGCCGGGCCCGGCAGGATCAGGCTGGCCGCCTTGGGTAATCCCTGCTCACAAGAGGCACTGAGTGGTTGTGCCCTGCTCCAGACCAGCCCGCGCAGAGGCGTCTGCTCCCCACAAAATTCCACAGTCCATCCCTAGTATTCTTCCCTCACACTTTGTATTTGCCAATAAACTACTGCAGTAACATCCCCGGATCTTGGGAGGTGCTTCCGTCACAACCCATTGCTACCTTTCTGGTGTGTTACAATCAGGTAAAACCATATCAAAAACCACATTAATTGTTCCACTTTTACCCAGCTGGCTGAATACTGAGTCTCTTGTTGGCATGTTTCAAGGCTGGTCTTAGGGACAGACCAAGGCAACCATCCATTATTTTACAACATTAAAGGGTTCTCTCCAGTCAAGTAAACTCTATCGATCAAATACTCCAAAATGTGTGTGTAAGAAGGAACAGGCACTGCCTGAGATCCCCCTGCATAAGGCCAGTGTTTTAGGCAGGCCACTTTTACACAGTAATCCAAAATGCATTACCTCTTTTGGAGGTCCTTTGGGTGTCTCAAAGACACCCTGTATTTGAAAATCTCTTCTTTCCGTGGGTAGTTTCACATTCGCATTCCTGCAACAGGTCAAAAGCTGTGCCAGTGTCCCTTGACTTTATTTCAGGAAGTCACAAGAATGCACCTCAATATCCAATCTCTCAGGATGCTGTGTCCTCTTCTTCTACACCAAACTTTTCTCTGTTTCTATGCTAGCAGCTCTATCCATAGCAATTCTCATGCTACTACCTGTTCTGTCAAGGAGGGGATAATATGAATAATATGGGTTTTCCCATATTATTCATATTATCTCATTGCAGATCCCATTACAGTGTTCCTAATCATTACCAAGGGCCAACAACCATCTCATTCCCTCACACATCCAGATCAGAGCTGTGTCCTATTCTGTCTTTTCTCCAAGCCTCCTTCCAGTCCTGAATAAACATCTTAGCTCCAGTTCTCTTGGCCTCCTGCCTCTCCTTTGACTTCTGTTTGGGCTAGGTGGTCTTTGGGTCTCCCTGCTATTCACACACCAAGTTCTCCAGTTCCTCTCTCGCTAGGATTTGTGTCCATACTGTGCACAGGTTCCTCTTAACTCTACTGACAGACAAGGCAGAAGAGTCATTGTGCTGGGAGGCACTGATGGGTGGTATCTGCGACTTCTTTGATGTGTAGCCAACTGCAGAGGTGTTAGAAAACTGTGGTTGGATTTGGCATGTGCCAAGCATCCAATGTGTGTTCCCTATTTATTTTTCCTTTTGTTTTTCAGGATCCTCTCTCCCAAATGAATATATGGTGTAACTAATTTATTCCACTACTTGAAAGAATGTAAATACAATAAATGCCATCCAACACACACAAAAAGCCACAGGGAGGCAAGTCAAAGAGTCAGTATTGCAGAAGTGCACACGTGAATGGCTCACGATCTATTAGCATATTTAGCATTCAGAGAACCTAATCTCAAAGCCTTTGCAAGCTGGGCAGAAGACAGAGGATAGGAGATGGAGACATGGGGGAAAAAAAGTAAACTAGTCACCACAGAACTTTTTACATTAGTTTCAGTGTATTTTATGTTTCTCACAGTTTCCCAGGATGCGATTGGATTTCTGCGAGATCGAATTCTTAATAGTTTTCTAGGGAAAGCTACACATTTCAACATTGAAACTGATGGTATTTGGGAAGGAATTCTCTTCCACTTCCTAGCTGAAGGACTGTTCTATTTGTAACTAGTAGTAAACAGGCATCACAGTAATCTCAGAGACGTATATACAAGTATTCTAATGTTTTTTTCTCCTCGAGTAGGGCTTGGTAGTTGGTTTGTGGCTTTTTTCTGAAACCTCTTTTTAACCAACAAAATCTTTATGTATTTGTGTGCAAATGTTTATATAAAAATTTCGTTGCTCATGTTGTTCCCTGAATCATTTCTCAGTGTGCTATAAGGAAATGATCTGCCCTTTTCTCAGGGTAGCCCCATGCGATGATCAAGAGGCTGAAACTCACGGTTAACATCGGGCTCTTAGAATACACGTATAGGACCTTGACTACAAGAAACGATGTGTACCCTTCATCTCTGCCACACCAACCAGGCTTCCTCGGGACGGGAGCCGGGGCACGACGTGCTCGGTGGCCCGGCCTCGGACACCTGTGACGGCAGACACTCGGTCTCCAGCTGCCTTTCCCTCGGTGTGACTGCGCCCCGTCTCCACAGCAGTCCGGCTCATGTGTCAGGCTCTTATCTCCCGGAACACGAACCAGCACAGGCCTCTTTTTCCTCCCGGCCCCCCCACCTGGACGGCAAAGGGGGTCGTTCTCCTCGGGCCGCCCCGTGCCCTGGAAGCCTGCTGGGACAGTGAAGTCGCAGCGCACCCCCTGCGCTGCCCTCACTCCAGGCGGCTGCCGCCTGAAGCAAGGTGGCCGCCGCTACCGTGTGGGGCTTCGACTGCACCCCCGTCCCGGCACAGCCGCTCTCGCCGGCGACTCGGGTCACCCCACAAGCCGCTCCTCGTCCCGCCGCGGCCTGGCCGTCAGGAGGGGCATGGGGCCACCTTAAGAACACGAAGAGCCCCCGCACGCAGCGCCCGGGCGGCTCCTCCCCGCCCCGTGTCGCATCCAGCCTGGGAACGTGTGGCGGGGAGCCCAGGCGCTGCGGGGAGGCGCCGCAGGGACCGCCCCGGCCCACGGGACGAGGGGCACGGCTCCCACGGGCAGAGCCGCAAGAGCGGCGGCGAGGGTGCCGGGGCGGGGGCGCCAGGCGGGCCCGCGGGCGCCTTCGTTCCACAGCGCCCATTGGCGGGAAGCGGGGGCGGGGCTACATCCCGCAACCCGCTGCCTGATCGGCTCCTGCCAGCGTCCATCAAAGGGCGACGGCGGCGGAGGAGAGCTCGTCCTTCCGATTGGGCTCTGCCCGGGAGAAGGCGGGCCAGAGGGAAGGGAGGAGCGGCTCCCATTGGTGTCCCCGGCGTGTCAGTCAGATGAGTCACAAAGGGCCGCGGGGCGGGCCGGAGTGGAGCGCGGCGCGGTGTCCATGTCCCTGCCCGTGCCCCGGCCGCGGCGGTTGTCCCCGCGCAGCAGTCACTTCCGGCTCCGGCACACGCCTTCCGGGCAGCTCCGCGGGCCCGCCGCCTGGCCGCGTCCATCGGACGGCGGACAGCGCATGCGCCGCGGATGGCGCCTCAGCCGCGCGTGTCGCGGCGGGTCGGGGCTGCCTCGCTCGCGGCCGGGGCCTCGCTACGTGCGGGGAGCGGCGCGGGTAAAATGGCAGAGGGCGTCCGCGTGTTGTCTCCCGCGGTGTCTGTTAACGTCTGCGGGTGGAACGGGGCTGTGCCCAGTGCCTGGCGTTCAAGCGTAGCGTGGAGCTATGGGGGGGTGTGATGATGATGGCGCGGGCGAGCGCAGTGTCGCTCTCGCTGTCATACTTGGGATCGTGCCGCTGTAGATGGCAGTAAAAGAAGCCATTAAATTTGGTTGAGTCATTCGCGCAGCAGCTGTCGCTGAATTCACGGGGTGAGCCGTATCCTTTCCCCACCTAGGCTCCGCTCGAGCTCAGAGTGTGTTCTGTCTGTTACAGCTGTGACTACTGCCAGTGTACCTGTGCCAGGTTACGTTAAAGAACAAAATCAGCCCTGCTTCAGAGGTGTCAGTCCCTGGGAAAGATAATGGAATACTTCAGGTAGACAGAAGCTCTTCTGTCTGTCACCACTTACGGAAGCAGTTTTACATGGACTGCCCAGTCCCTGCCATGGGCCCAATTCTGCTTTGAAGGAGGACCTGCAACTACAGGAGGCTTCCTGAAGCCTGCAGAAGCCTAAGGCAGGTCGTTAGTAGTAATTTCAGTACAGAAAGTCTTTTGCAAAAGAAGGGAAGCCCTAGTCTCCATTTCTCAGTGACTGATGGTTTGGTCTTTGTTCCCTCCAGGCCTGACTGTGTAGGCTCCAAACCATCAGCTTGGTCATGATAGTAATTTTTCAGACTACAGCTGCAAGTTAATGTGCTTTGAAGCAGGTAGTTGTGTGAATTGCAGAGCCAACAAAGGCCGGTTGCTTACCTGTTTTGGTCTCATAACTGGATTATGTGACGACTGATGAAGTGCAAGTTCTGATGCTTTTGCCCTAATTGGTAATGTCCCTTTTCATTCTGGTTCTCTTGCACCCTTTAAATCTAGTGTGAACCATGACCTTCCCTCTGCAAGGACAAAAATAAAGCCTTTCTCCTATGTTTGGTCTCTTATTTTCATGGCCTCTACAGGAGTTCTTGTTGTTTTAGATCTCTGCAAGGGACTTTCATTCTTACTGTAGCTCTGTAGCAAAGTTTAAACCTGGGCACCTGCTTCGCCCTCAGTCTTTCAGTCAGGTGTAGTGGCTGTAGGTAAGTACCAGAGCAGAGTGGGGCTCATTCCCAAGGATCATGAGCAGAAGGAAACCGTTCCTGCTTTGTCTGCGCAAGGTTGAATGCCCTATTTGAAAGAGATGTGCTAGAACATCTTAGGTAAATGCTTGTTACCAGCTTTGGATAATTGGAGGCATTTGCTTCTTTAAGCCTTTTTTTCTTGAAGCTCTTCCTCCTTGTGTGAATGATCAAATATTCATGGAGACAAAAATAGATGGATTATAAACTCCGGTCTTCAGGACATTAAATCAGTATACGTGAGATACCAGGGCGATGCAAAATGACAAATACAGCAAAATACTTAATTGCATGTTCAGACTGTGGTATCTCTGATAGAAAGCAACGTGGGGAGGCAGGATTTGGGATCCGCATCTCCCACAAGCTGGGGACAATGTTTTAACCATGACACGCTTGGTCTGCCCGCCCTTCCTATGGGTTCCTTGTGGCGAAGATGTGCTCTGAATGAGCCTCCATGAGTGATATCTTCTAGACTAGAGGGGGAAAATCGAACACAGGAATCTTGTTCTGGAGCTTCCATTCAAGCTGAAAAGTTTGGAATGTGAAGTCAGAGGTGACAGAAGTCATGCTTAAATGCAGACTTCTGCTTGATTTTGGTGCTCATAAGGCCAGAGAGCAGGGGACAGCCGAGGATGGGATTCCTGGCTGACCAGTGCTTCTGAAGTGTTTTCAAGTGACCTATTCTGCTGTGCTTTATTCTAGCATGCTTGGATGAAACAAAGGAGCTTTCTTGGGAAGAGAAGGGGATGTCAGTGAAGGAAGTGAATTTGTTCTGTGTGCATTTTCAGTTCATGCTGGTTTTCTGTCAGTGTAAAACATCTAAAAAGTTTCCATGAGAAAATTATTTTTGTGATAACTGAACTTTCCTGACTCAGAACGTTTATGTAGTGTTACTGTGTTAAGGATTATGAAGTACTTACAAGTAAGATGTTTCAGTAGTTAGACAAAATTATTTGATTATAAAAAGTATAAAATTAGATTACATTATAATATTATAAAATTATATTAGATTCTGAGGCCCAAAAGCTCAGGGGTACTCTTACACATTACGTTAGATAGGTTCAATGAATACAAAAAACAATGCAGCAGAGTTTTTAGCAATTCTCTGCTAAAAAGCTGTACCTTCTTAGGAAAAGGTACCTTCTTACTCAGCAGTTAAGATGCTTAGGTGCATTCTGACTAACCTTCTGGCTTGGCGGGCTGAGATAATTTTTTCTTCCTTTCTTGCCTGTTAACCCTGCAGAATTAAAAAGATAGCTCTAAGAGAGGAAGCTGGATATTGCTCCTTTCTGTACTGAGGTGACAAAATTGCATTCTAAGTTTCAGATAGTCATAGTGAACAAACCACAAGATCAATTACTAACTGTCCTTAAAGGAAACCCCTGGGTTGTGCTTTAGAGTTTGGGTCTTCATATTAGGCAATGGTGCCAGGAAAGGAAAGCTGTGGTCGCATCCCAGGGCTGACAGCTAGGAAAGCTCTGTCTTCCTTAGGTGAGGACAGAAGTTGCTGTGAATTGGTAAATGTAGAACCATCTCAATTCACTTTTCAAAGAGCCACTACACTTGGCAGACACTGACACACAGTAAGTCTGATTAGCAGGCTGTCTACCACTTCAAAAGCTGATGCTATGAAAGTGCAGACAGGATGTAAGGTTTGATCGCAATAGCTCAAACTAATGAGCAGTTCATGCTGTTGCATTCTGACTGAGAAGTAGACATCAGAGTTAATAGTAAAATATTAAAATCTTTAGAAGTGCTGCGGATACCTATGTTATCAGCAATAATAGTCTTGGATGACAAGCATTCCTGAGGATCAAAAGGAAAATAGGATACCCATGTGACTTCAGTTATAATTTCTGAGAAGCTGGGAGTCAGGCAAGAGGTTCTTCAAAATTTACAGTAGGCAGAAGCTTGAATTTGCAGCATGTAATGATTAGGAGGGAAGCTAGAATGGGAAGTTGCAGAGCAAACAATGAAATTAATTAAAAGTATAAATGTAAGTCTTCCAGGCTGTGAGGACCAGGAAGGCTGTGAAAGAATTACTGGATGTGTTGGAATCAAGGGAGGTTAAGGGAACAATTACGAAAGAGTTTGCTTTTTTTATAGCTACCTTTAGGTTTGAGGACGTAGGAGGCTTTTATATTCTTATCCTGTGAACAATCTGGTTTTTACAATGAAGCAGCTTTTTGAGGTTGAGCTCTCATAAGGAGAAATGTTGGATCAAACTAATAATTTTAAACCATAATATGGTGTACCTCCAAGAATTCCAGAGAACTTCAAGTGAGAAGTAGTTGGGCACCTGAGATTCTTGGGTTTGGAAATACACGGTTTCTCAGAGAAAGATGTCGTGGTACCAGAGCATCAAAGAGAGACAATACAGACTGTACCTGCAATTAAATAAGATGTGCTAGGGATGAAGCGGGGAAATAGAATAGTGAAGGGTTTATCTATTTCTTGAAAGCTGGTCAGAATGTAATTAAAAATGTGTCAAAGCACCTGGAAGACTGTGATAACCAAGATGAATTATTTAAGCAAAGAGTATCTCATAAATCCCCTCCTCAGTTTTCTGGATGTGTCAATAAAGAAGTTAATAAAAGAGAAACATTTAATCTGATGTATTTAGATTTTTAAAAGGCATTTGAGGCTGCTCCACAGAGGCAGAATCCTGATAGGGAAAAGGGATTACTAATGTAGGTCACTTTGGGGCCTTATCTTGCTTCATATTTGAATTCATGGCCTTGGCATAAATAAAAAAAGCATTTGGATGAAATTTGCTCATGGCACAAGGACAGAATGATAGGATATTATAAATGAATACTGAAAGACCTCTGAGATTTGGATGAAATGAAATCTTGGATGAGATTCAGGTATGCAAAATTTAGTGCCATGAATATAGGGACCAACATTTATTTATTTATTTATTCATTCATTCATTCCTCCTGGGAACCCAGTTACTGGAAATGAAAGAGAAGGAGGAAAAGGACCTTTGAGTATTAGCTGGTCACACACAATGAACTGCTAAAAGGTAAATGGGATCCAGGAAAGTATCAAGAGCATTTTCTATTTTAAAAATCTTGTACAGAATATTGTTAATAATTCTGATCATTCATTCACAGTAATGATTAATTCCAACTGGAGCAGGTGTAAGAATGGCCTCTAGGATTTTCTGGAGAATGAAGATCCTATCACCAGAACTTTGGTCTTAAAAACTTTGACTAGGAAAATGGAGACTGGGAAGGGATCTGGCCAGAAACACCCCTGGTGGTAAGCAACAGGTAGGGAAAGGAGCCTTTAATTGGAAGGATGCTGCTAGTTTAAGACTGAATATGTATAAAGTGGCCCAAGTCAGGCTGAACAGTAGGAGAAAAAAAAAAAAACCCAGAACTAAGTAGGGACTTTCAAAAATTAGCCTCCCCTAAATTGTCCCAACAAAAAATGTGTAAGAATATCAAGCATTAAGTATTATAGTGTAAGATGAGAAGAACTGCTTTTAAACGAGAGCTGTCCTATAAGCAGCAAGCAAAGGGTGGAATTGAGCAATTAATTTTCATGGCAAAATGTTAAAAGCAGATTCTCTTAAGGATTTATCCTGTGTCCTGTGTTGTGTTTCTTTATTGTTCATCTGGTAAGAGGAAAAAAAGCGAAGCAATGCGCTCTACAGAAGACAAAGTTACTCAGAGTAGCTGTAATACAGAGAGGTTTCTGGAATACTTTGGTCAGACCTAAACAGGGAAGGCGTCTGGACAGCGCACAGTAATTGAAATTCTGTATCAACAGTGCAATGGCAAGGGCTGATGTTACTCCTTCTGGGGTTTAAATTAACTCCACATTAATCATAAACATGAGATTTCATCACACATTGTGTGATGTCCATTGTGTGGACAATCTTACCTGAATGCTCTGGGGAGGACATGGACGTCTGCCCTTAAAGAGGAGACTTTGGGAAATGATGACATGAGCTATTAATGCATGTAAAGTCTCAGAGAAACGGATTATTGGAAAAATATAGCTGAGATTGCTATTTTGGAAAGGAGACATATAAAAGTGGACAGATAATTTATAAAATAATTGCTGGAGTAGGAAGAGCTTCTGTTCTTCCTGTGTCACAATCTGAGAACAAGGGACCATTCAATGAAACTGGGGAGTGAAAATGGGGAAATGCTTTTCCAGATCATGAGATTACAGCGGTAAATTCATTGCTGAAGGAAGTGGTACAGCCAAATACTTCACTAGCTTTCAGGAAGAACTGGACATTTATGTAGCTCCCACAAGTATCTTGTGCTGTTCACAATGACAGTACAGTTGGGACAGGAGAGTTTCTTAGGGTTATGCTCCCAGAAGCTGTTGAGATATTGTGAGGTGAACATCCTGTCTGAGGACACCAAATTATGTGGTAAGTGACTGATGCCCAGGAGAGAATGTAGTGAAGGATGTCCCAAAGGTGTATGAGTCACACTGAAACATAACGCAATTTAAAATGAAGATACAGAGATGAAGAAGGGACTTGACCTATGTTTCCTTTCATAGGTACTTACTGTCCTACACTTCCACTCAGCCTAAGGTGGCAGAGTGGAAACAGGAAAAGGAAACAGCCACCAAACTTAATTCAGTTTCTTCACTGAACTGTCAAAGCTTTTTGATCAGTCCATACTGGAAGGCACAGCGTAGTCCTTTAAGTAATGTTACCATTGGCCGGACACAGTCCTAATTACTTGCAGGATTTTTTGACAGTATTGCTAATTATGTTTTGAAGTTGTTTGTTTATAGGAATAGACCTGTCCAGGGAAGGAACTGGGATAGCTGCATTCCTGTGCCTAATCAAAATTTTTTTGTCTCAAACATCTGGGGAAACAAAGGATGAATAGAAGGGAAAAAGAAGTATTTACAAAGGCTCGTATAAGGATTTCAAGGGATTTTTGAATGGCTGCTGTTCTGAAATACAGTCTTCTGTTTAAGGAGTCTGTGTAACAAATTAGTAGTAAACGTTTGCAGAGACCCTGACCACCAGTAGGCTTGGTTCAATCTCTGAGGTTTGAAATCTTAACGTGCATTGTCCTTAGCCCTTCTTGAAAATAGTATGAGCCAGCAGTTCTGGTCTGGGTTGCTTAAAAATGGCACTGCTGCAATTATGACATGTGCTTGGTGATGATGCAAAATATTGAGAGCTAAGTTAGCCTGCAGCCCCTGGAAGAATTACTGTCAGCAAGATGAGGAGCCATATAGTCAGAATGATCGGTTCTGGCCTGGAAGACTTAACATTTGTTTCCTGTTGGATTTAGAGCATCTATACTTCCCCAGCTGTAGCTTTGTAGTGATACCTGACACATACAAGGGAGTAGCTCAGGGATACGATGAAAAAAGGTACTTCTGTTTCCCAGTATTCCTCTTCAGTTCTTGATAGGCAGCACAAGATTTAAGTGAGCTCTCCTTTCCAGCTCAGAAAGAACATGGGGATCTGAAGATGAAGCTCTGGGAACACATGAATCCTATGGTAGTGTTCAGAGTAACCTGGCTTTGTTTCAAAGCAGCATTGGCTTTGGTTCTGATTGGAGTCTTTGTGACTGGAATCAAATCAATGGGAGTTGTGTGGTAAAGCACGACTCTGTGGTAGAGCAATGCAAAAAGGCAATGCAATTTAAACCAAAACCAAAAACCAACCAAACAAAACCCCAAGCCGACAAACAGTAAAATCAATAAACTTGTCTCTGCCATCATGGTGAATCAAGCATTACATGACATGCTAATGATAGATAACTTTGGACCTAAACTGCATTAGTCCCTGCCCCAGATGATTTTGGTACCATGCAGAGAGCCTAAAGTAATTAGGAAGTATGAAAAGTGAACAAAGTGTCTATAAATTGGCTCAGTGCCTGCTCAGAAAGGCTGACTCTGGTACTAAATTAAACAGAACTCTTCCCTGATTCTGAGGCTAATGGGCATGTAGTAGCCATGCTGTTAAACTGTTTTGCCCACCAGCACAGGCTGGCTGCATGCAGACTGACTTCTGGACCATTCCTTGCCATGTGCTGGCTCCTAAACCATGCACAGAACTGTTTGGAAGATTGCTAGTTGGCTGTCAATGAAGCTTTAAATATCGTATTTCAGTGCTGGGGAACACTTCCAGCCACTGTTTCATTTACTGGTGTGGTTGTGTAACCAAATAATCACTGTCACAAAATGGTTTGGAGTGAGTGAAGAGCCGCTCCTGGCCTAAGAGGCAGGAGTCAGGAGCACGAACATCCTCACAGAGCTGGAGTGGGGCTGGCTGCTCCTGGGTTTTCATCATCCGCGTTACTGGGTGTGACAAGATGTCATGAGTCATCCCCGCCTCTGGGAACACCAGACTTGGAAATTCACAGGGGACTGCGTGCCTGACTGGTAAAGGCAGTTTGCTGGAGTTTGTGCAAGATGGTCATGAATGAGGTTGGGTAGTTCCAGCAGGCTGGCGTAGGGAACAGGGGCAAGATCAAGGGTGGCATGGGGGAAAACACAAAGTTAGGGCTCCAGAAAGGAGCTAAGCATGGATGAGAACAAAACTCAAAGGACTACAGTCAAATGCCATCAGGACGCCTCACTTCTGAATTGTCCATGCAGTCTTTGGGTTTGGTGACCTTCTTAATTGGAAAGGGAATAATTCTCTACCAGAAGATAGTGAGATGACAAGAGGGTGAACTTTTGGCTACCTGCAGAAACTCCTGTGATGCAGTTTAAGCCGGGCTGCAGAAGCAGCTGCAATGGTGCCCATGAAAGGAATGTGCCAGTGCATACCATCTGATCTGAGATCTCTGTCTTCCATGAGGCCTCTGCCCCATAGCCGGTGATGGGGCCCTTGTCTAGATAGAGAGGGAATCTGAGGCTGGCTGGTGGGGTGTATGTGCCTTGGTAAACAGGGGTGCAATCCTATAAGGTGATTTCTGCAACAGGCAGGCGAGGTTGGTAATTTTATGTGCATTAACTGACCCACTGTGGATGATTCATTCAGCAGCTCCAGGGGATAGAGTGAGAATCTCTAATTTAGGGTGAGCTAAACTGCAGGCTTCAGAGGCTAGGACAGAGTCTTGAGTACAGCACATGGAATAGTCAAGAAAACTGCCTGTGTTGGATTGAAAACCATGGTGAAAGCTTGCCATGCGGGGAATGATGGGGAACCTAGACTGGATTCAATAATAAATAATTAAATAATCTAGTAGCGTTAACGGTCTTCCTCGCTCCATGCTACAGGGAGGGAATTGTGATGTGGACAGAGTAAACGCCTGTGGAATAAATGGAGGAAAACGATCCCGATTTAGTAGCGGAGGCGCGAATCTTGACGTTTATTCTACATTTCTAGGTGCTCTTCGGTTGCCACCAGGTGGCAACAGAAATCCGTCTGAGCGCGGCAGGTTTCTGCAGCGACTGCTAATTCCTGCTGCTTTCCTGCCTGGAAGGTTTGCAGGGGCGTCTGCACGGCCTGCCTGCCGAAAAGGAAAGGAAAAACGAGAACAAAACAAGCCGCCGTGATTTTCTTGTCACTGGGCACGCAGATGGTGGGGGTCTGTGCAGCTGGGGGCAGTGGTGGAGCGCTGCTGTGTGGTGTTGTGTTCCCGACGAAGGGGAGCATGGATGTGCCAACCCGCTCTGCAGTCAGCTCCTGCTGACTATTGCAGATGTGCTCTCGGTGACCCAGAAACGAAAATAGCTAAGGGTGAATTCAGGACAGGCGTCGAGGTAGACGAGCAGGCTTCGGGAGTGCCCCTTGGGGGCAGTGCATGGGGGTGCAGGGCTGCATAGCTGTCAGTCAAACATTGCGATAAGTCAGCCATCATCTCCGTAGCCTCTGCCACGAAGCGGCAGCGGTCCTGCCTGGCCCTGCCCTTCTATTTTGCAACAGGTCCCTCCTAAGAGAAGTGCTGCCACATCTTTAGCTCCCTGCCCCCAGGCACAAGCGCATCGCTTAGCAACCCCTGCCTGAGAAGAGCGGGAGAGCCGGTTTCCAGGGGCAACGGGCCATTTTTTACATCATGAATAACTGTTCGGGTACTCCCAAACACCTCCCGTCTGCTCTGGCTGGGCACACAGCGTCACACAGCTGGAAACTGAACCCCTAAAAATGGACCTCTTTTCCAGGAATGGCAGAGGTGAACTTGGAAAGAGGGTTTCCCTGTAATGCACACAGTTGATGTAACTAATAAAGCTAATTTGGCTAAGTTAGCTAGTTCAGGAGACAGGGGGCGGCTCATCTGCCCAGTCCTGGCAGCCTTACAGTCATTCAAGGAACGTGAAAAGAAAGAGAAAGGAAGAAGGAAAGGAGAGGAAAGGAAGGGAGACTGGTGAGGGAAATGGAGAAGGGGAAAGAGGGAGTGGGTAGGAGGAGAGGCAGTGGGTGGAATGACTGGGGGGGCAGCTGGGAAGCTCTGTGATGAGCATCAGAGTGGAGAGTGGGGTGCAGATGAGAGGTTTGGGGAGTGAGCATGTGTTGGAAGGAATGCTTACCAGGATTCAAGTACCACAGGAAACCTGCCTAAAACTTGGAACTAAAACCAAGACAAAGGGAATTTTAAATTGCAAAAGGTCTAGAGCTGGGGAACCTTTGGAAAAATGAGACTTGTCTGTAAGCCAGCAGTCCTAAGGCACAGGAAGGAAATCAGGAAACTCTCTTCAATGCACATGCCACAGACATGATGTTCATTGTAGATCCCCTGCAACAAAACAGCGAGACTTCTGCTGTAGCCATATAATACTGCTTTCTATATTGTATTGTCAACAGAAAAGCTCTAGGAAATTTTGCAGATCAGTGCACACCTGGAGAGCAGGCCAAGCTCTTCATGCCTGTTAAAACAAGATCATACATCAGTATTTCTCCAAGTGCAAAAGGATACAGCTAAATAAACTTTGTCATGATATTCTGTGTTATCCACAATACATTATGGATACATGTGCCTACGTGTTGTTTTGTAAATGGTCTGGCCTTTTAAGGCTTCCTGTTTATCATTTTCTTGTAGCTTGTATCCTCTTTTTAACAGCAGCAAGGAAAAAAAGCCAGTCCAGCGGAGGAAATGGTTAGGTGTCATAAGGAGACAAGAGTGTTGCAATATATTAGTGTGCATTTAAAGATGTAAAAGACTAATTGATCTTAAATTTGAATGAGTAACACAAAATAAATATCTAGACTTTGGCTAAGGTTCCCCAGTATGTGGCCACCCCATCCCTGGCAGTGTTCAAGGCCAGGTTGGACGGGGCTTGAAGCAATCTGGTCTAGTGGAAGGTGTCCCTGCCCATAGCAGGGGGTTGGAACTCAGTGGGCTTTAATGTCTCTTCCACCCCAAACCATTCTGTGATTCTGTGATTCAGTAATTCAGCCATCCTCAACCTCAAACGAGAACGCTGTGGTTCAGCTAACAGAGATGGGTTTGTCAATCATAGTGGTCCCCTTGTCTCACAGGGCAGAAGGGAGAGCCCTGTCCGCACCACAGCTCTCCCTGTCTGGTGTCCCCGGCCTCTGGCCGGCACAGGGGAGTGCTGAAGTGGGTTGGCTCCATTATGCAGTCTGGATTTTGCTGCCACCTGCCTTGTCCTGGGTACCAAAGGCACCCCTGGGAAGGTGGGATCGGGCCTCCTCGTAGTTCCTGATGTTAGCTGTTATTCAGCCCTATCTGTAACCTTTTGCCTTCATGCTTTCATTACAGCCTTGTAGTCTAGTCTCTCTTTTGTGCCCTCTCTGCTTCACTGTATGATCAGCAATGGTCCTCCTGGATCCTGGCCTCACCTTATCCATATCTAAGACGGAAAATAAGTTCTTTGTTCTTCTATTAAAAAAATATTGTCTTTGAATTAAAGGCAGGAGCATTAAACTTGGAGTGAGAAGTAAGCACATGTTAAACACATGCAGAAGGAAAGCAGCTAAATGACAAAAGCCATGTTATTCACCTGAGAGCGGGTCAAAAAACACCTTGTGGGTAGCTGAGTCTGAAGGGAAAAGCAAGACTTGTGTCCTGTTTAGGGTGATGAAGACACTGTGTAAAGGGTCCTCTTTGGGGCAGAAAGGGAGGAAAAAGAGACAGGTTCCAAAATATGATGACCAGAAAAAAACCCTAGAGACTTCTGGAAAGCATGTCAAAAACTGATAAAAGCTGAGAGATATGCAAAGAAACACAGATTTCTGGCTTCCATTAGGAGTTCGTGTACACCTCTTAGATTCTGACTTGATCCAGTTAACGTGACTTAAAGCCAGTCTGCTGTGTCTATATTAAAATAATTAAATTACCAGATTGTCCTTTGTGACTAACATCACGCCTTCAACTCAGTCTTGATTAAGCCCAAAAGAGAGAGGAGGGGGAGATGTTAGAAAAAATTAGTCTGGAGAGGAGAAAGATGATGGAGAGATGATGCAGAAGGTCAGTGTTGCAAAGGCAAGGGGGATGTGTAATGTGCAAGAGAGGATGTGCAGGAAATGGGCAGTGCTGGGTACAGAGCATAGCACAGAAGCTTGGGGTGAAAGGGGACTTGTTGCAGGACTGTAAGTACAGGAAAGATGTGTGAGAAGAGAAGGCTGGGGGATCCTGTTGCACATTCCCATCACGTTACCTGTCTCGGAGCTTTGGCCGCAGAGATGCTGATGTGGGAGAGAACATAAGAAGGGCTGCTGTGGAGGTGGGGAACAGGTGATAATGGAATTACAGAATGAGAAAGCTTGAAGTCTATTTCCAGGTCTGGCATGACTGACCCTTGTCATAGGGCATAGGCATTAAATAACTCTGACCTTTGTAAACCATTGGGAATATCAGTTGCCACTGCTGTGGTAGTTTCTCTGTGCTGTCTTTAACACGGTGTCCCGAGTAAAGAGTTAATGACATATGAAGGCTGACTTTGTCTGGAGAGATACTAATATGCCCAAGAAGATTCCCTTGTTCTAAGGCCTTACTGGCTACAATGGCTCATATTGTCATTGAATCTAGCTATACTTATTTATGAGAGGAAATAAACCAGTATGCATCTCAGTGGGATCATTATTCTACTGTGGCTATCCCTCTATCTGTTTTCATAGACAATAAAAATTACCTCAATCAGTAATAAGAACCCTGCTTCCAAACCCATTTTTAGACAGGAAAAAAAGCACAGAGCTTTGAAACAACACACACCAGAAATGGTTCATGCGACTATCAAAATAACCGTTCTTTGTGAAAGAGGCTGATAAGAGATTTTTTATAAGAGATCTAAGACGAGATGACTCACATGAAAAACTACAAGATGAATTTGTTTACACTTCTGAAAAGCTGCCCATTTGTGACCTACACTTTGTCAAATGCAGATAAAAAGCCTAAAATGATCCAATGCACAGCAGAATGACAGTTTCTGTGCTTATGTGGCCCATGACGGAGTCAAAGGAAGCATTGCTGGGAGAGCTCAGGATGTTTTAGCATGGTCACAGGTACAGACACTCCTTGTCTGAAAGAAGGAAAAATATCAGCCTTTTACCAAAATCTTGAGCCAGAGTAACCCTTCAGGTTGCTGTATACTTAAAAGTTGTTGTATACCTAAAGTAGTTCTATACCTAAAGTTGTTGTATACCTAAAGGCAGAACCCTTGTCCCAGATGGAGCAAGTGAGGGCACTGGTGAATGGAAAACAGCCATCAAGGTTTGAAGGGGAGGAAGTGCCTTGTGTCATTTCCAAGCTTCCTAGAAACAGATGAGGTGGTGAGGTGAGAGGCATTGCACAGTGCCCTGTGGCAAGCCCGGAGGCACCAGGGAACTGCTGCAGGCTGCTCATGGAGCCAGCCTGGCCCTGCAGAGTTTGTGTCTTTGTCCCTCCGGCCCCTATGAGGTGCAAGGAAAGGACAACAAAGCCAAGGACCTTGCAGATGTTGCAGACCCACATCTGCCCAGGATCAATGGTCCTGAGTGGGTGCTGGCATGCTGGCTTTTGCTGTGACAGTGATATCCCCTTGGCAACACTTTTGTTCCAGCCTTTTGGAGTTGAGAGGGGAAGAAGGAGATCATAGGTGAGGGTAAAGGAAGTAAGGAACAAGTGAAAGGGGAAAGGAGGGGACACCCTGAAGGTTCGATCCTGGATAGGATCTGAGACCCAGCAGTGCTGGAGTCTGGTTTACTGTCTCCAGTGCAGCCAGAATACCAGTTCCCTTGGGCTTCTATTCACCAGGACAAATAGTGGTGTTTGGACAGTATTTGTGGCTGGGCAGCCAATGGGCTTTTGTAGGGGGCAAGTATAAAGACATCAGCCCCTCTGTTCTTTAGAATGAAAGAAAATCTGGAAGCAGAGGGTTGCAGAGTCCTGCAGACAGCACAGCTAACATTCTGATCCAGATGTGGCTCCTCCTTTTGCTATGCTGCCTTTCACCTGCCTGTGTTCCTCAGTGAAGGCAGGTGAGGCTGTCAGGCTGTGTGGAGGATGGAGATCAAGCCAGGTCAGCTGAGGCTAGAAGCCTTGGGGGGGACACCAGTATCAGAGTCTCCAGAGCGGGAGGTGTTGCCCTGAGGAAAGTGGGAGGGTAACTACATGTCAGAGAATTAGGGAGGCAGCTGAAGAAAGTGTCATAGGGCATGGGGTGAGGGCAAAGACTTCAAATGGCAGCAGAAGTCCTCCACAAGGATTACCTGGGTGTGCAACTGGGGGATGCTGCAGGCAGAGGCAGCCTCAAAGGAAAAAGGCTTGTGGAAGAGCTGTTGTAAGGTAGGGATTGACATATGGGGTGAACATACACAGGCTCGTCTGCTGTGTTTAAGTTCTATCCATTTTTTTAGGCTGTAATAGCTTGTGTTCATGCGATTCATGCAGTGGGTGGGATAAGTGACATACATTCTCCTGTTCTCTTTGAAAGGGAGTTAGGTTTATTATCACTTAAAATGCTGTGGGTACATCTGGATTTCACATTGGTGGAGGCTGACAGATTGCCAGTGGCGGGTCACAAAGTGGGGCATCTCTGGTGGGGTTCCAAAGCTACAGGCAAGGTGGGGATACAGGGAACACAGAGTGGGGGAACACAATACTTGAATGCCATTGATGGTTGCCAGAATTTGCAGCATCTTTCCTGCTGGGGAAGAGCCAGAGTGAAGTCAGGGCAGTTGTAAGGTCCTCCCTGCATGGATAAAATCCATATCTGCTCCATGTGTCCTACTCCCACTGCCCAACTCCTGTATATGTGTGCACTTGTTCCTATTCTGGTTATGCCTCTCTGCTTAAAGGATGGCAGAAAAGGGTTAGAGAGGCAACAGAAGAGGAGGATAACTTGCCGTGGAGCAGCAGGAATAGCTTATCTGCCTTACAAGCCAGCCTTAAATGGGAATTTGGAAGAGAAAGCGTCCCCATGTTAAGGACTCTGCCTGTAGAGTTACCCCACTGAGGTATCTCAAACACCCTCACTGGTTCATTGGAAGCTGAAACACAACTGCCCACGAGCTGAGCCTGTGGCAGGGGAAGGAAAGCAGAGTGGAACCGGAAAGGCTGGTATCTGCTCAGGAGCATGGGCACAGTTTATTGCCCGAGAGCAGGGTGTGTTTGTCAGCCAACACAAACTGACCTCCCTGTTGTCTTCCAGGCACCTTGAAAACTGACCAGCGGAAGGGGCCTGGCAGATTCAACATCCACACCCGCTGCCTGGCAGAGCGTGCTGAACATGTGTAAACCTGCTGCACCACAGCAGTTTGCAGCGGGTCCAGATATTGGGTGATTAGGGAGCCAAAATTAGAGACAGGAAAAGATGTGTGGTATTTGACCAGGCCATGTGGATTCTGTGTGACTGCGGTCGAGGCAGGTCTTTTACTGCACTGCAAGCCACCACAGATTGGTTTAGCCTTTTGACACTCCAGTGTGGAGAACAGGCTATAGGGCTGAAAGAGTAGGTTGCGGTTTTGGTATGTACTCTTTGGTGGCCCTCTCTTTAATCAGATTGTCTGCTGTCAACAACAGCTTAGGAACAATGAGTGTCACAGTGCTGAGGAGCTCATATTCTTCTCAGTGAAAATTAACACAAGCAGACACAACAATGCTTTCATGTTCAGTGCAGGAATATCCCCAGGGCTGTACCCCAGTTTCTTTTGGTGCATAACACCAACCAGTGGGTGCCTTTGATTTTCTTAATAGTTTAGGAAGAGTGTCCTGCTGGAACATCAGTTTCCCACTCACCTAAGTGCAGAAAGTTGGAATGCGACTCTAAAGGTAATTTTCTTGTTTCTGGCCTGGGCTAGATGGACAGAGTCTGACATGCATAGGTTCCCCTGATAGCATCGGCCTTGCGCATTCCCAGCAGGCAAGTGAGGGTTTATGATCCATAACAACATTTTATTGCTTCCTAGCAAATTATTCTTTGGTGCCAGAGACTTCAAGTAAGTAAAGGAGCATGAAATCAAGCATGAACGTGAGCCACACTGAACTCACAGCATCCTCAGTGGCTCTGTTTAGAAGACCCAACAACCGCCTGTGCCATGGTGTCTGCTTTGAGCCCAGGGGAAGACTGTGGATTGCCTAGCTGGTGAAGCACTGGTCTGGGTTGCTGGATATTATGGTTTGATTTATGCATTATCACAGATTTTCTCTTGAGCCAAACCATGTAATCACCACATGTCTGGTTCCCATATCAGCAAAACAGAGTTAGTACTGATTCTTTTCCCTTATGTAAGTAGGCCTTGAGATAGATCTTCAGGACATGGTTGTCTCTTGTTGTGCATATACATAAAGTGTCATCCTGATTTAAGATGGACCCTTTAAGAGGACTAATTAGTCCTATTAATAATCTGTATTATTATATGGATTCAGAGAGCTGTCTCCAGGCTCTGAAGATCACATCATCAGTAGTTTCATTCGTGGGTTTCTACAGTACTGTGAGTAAAGTGGACTGTACTTTGAGCAAAGTGGAGTAAACTCTGGAAGAACTGGGGGAGTGGCTGCCATGGGGAGGTGATTCCAGCTCTTACACTGAGCCTGGCACAGAATTGGTTAGGATTCAGGGAAGCTTGGGTCTGCTGTATGAGCATCTATCCATACATATCTGAACATCAGGTAATGGTAGCAGTGGTCAGACGTGTTTTACATTTCACCCCACAGTTTAAGGTGTTCCCAGAAATCTTGCATCAGCACTTGATTAAGAATCAGTTGTAGATAAATATTACTTATGGAGTTTTGAGCTTCACTGCATTTTTAGGTCATTTCAGGATTTAGTGTCTCATGTGACTCGTGCATTGTCTTCTCTGTCTCTGATCCAGTGATTCTTCTGAAAGGTTGAAGAATGTGTTATCTGATAAATCTTTGAACCCATTAAAGGTGGTTTGGCTCAGGGTCCCAAATTCCCAGGGAAACCTGAACTCTTGGTGTAGGTTAGGCTGAATAGTTGTGGTCCTCTCCACCTTTGTGACACAAAGTGCTGCACAGAGCCTGCACTTAGCATCAGAGATACTGCAGGAGTTATTTCTTGACCAAGATAAACTTTGAAGACCTGAAAATTAGTGAGTCACTGAAGTAGCGGGCTTTCCCTTGAAAAGGCAATCCTTCTGCAGGCAGTGGAGGAACGCTGCATGTATTCTGCCCCCATTGCTCAGTGCTGCACTAATTGCTTCACACAAAAATGCTGCAAGAACATCCTTCCCTTACACTGTCATGCAACTTGTAGCCAGTTACCTTCTGAAAGTTGGAAGAATATCACCTACCAGAAAGAGATGTATTTCTCTATCAGCTGTCTCTGGTTCTATTTGCTTTTTTCTTCATTTTTATTACATTGCTGTCCTTTCTTTCACATGTATTTCTTTTGCACCTTTCTTACATTGTCTTAACCCGTGTCTTGTTTTTCTCTCACTTCTTTTTCCCTGACCTTCCTTCATTTTCTGCAGGACAGGTATTTCTTTCCCTTATTTTATTTGCTTCCATTCTTTCTTATCTCTTCTTTCCATTTTTCTGTCTCAGTAATGTGTTACCATTATAGGAAAACCAGATGAGAGTTAAAGTTGGAGAAAGGAGTGGCTGTAGTGGCAGGACACTGGATGGAGTTAAGAAGTAGATCTGACTGGCTGTATCCCACCACTACTATGCACACAACTGAGAACTCCTCTTAAGAGCTTCCTAAGAACCTCTCTTAAGAGAGATTCTTAGGCCCAAAGCAATGTCTGTCTTAGTTCATGCACCCTTTGTTCAGTCGCTTGTTCTACAAACAGGTAGTGCAGACTTCAGTATAGGAGCATATGAATCTAAAGTGGAATATGGGCAGAATTTAGTCAACTACACTTAAAAACATGTTCCCAAAAATCACTATTGGTGGCTGTCATATACTGGCTGCATTTTTTTTTATTGCTTTGTATCTGAAAATACTGTTTGCATCCACACTGGATCAGATATGGCATGAAATGCAGTGCTGCTTTGTGTGTTTTTGTACAAATGCCTTCCAAGAAGCCTTTCTCACCACTGGAGGCAATTGGAGGACCTAAGAAATTGCCAGTTCTGGGCTTCACTGTTTTCTTATGTGCTGTTTTGTATTTCAGCTCCCCTGGGTGCTAGCTTTTTGGATCCATAGTAGCAGTATTAATCTGTCCTTCCAGGCTTTTGGTTTCCATTTAAGGGACTGAGAAAGTGTTTATGCTGCAGTGCTCAGCGTTGTGGCATGTCAGTCTCAGATCTACTTTTAGTCTCTCTTTATCTCAGTTCTGCATCTGAAAAAGGCTTTCTCCTCCTTTCAGTGGGGTGCTGTGAAAATCAAGGCTGTGAGGTGTCCAGGTCCCACAGTGCTGCAGAAGTGGTGTATATGCATTCATGCCTCATGTACGGGGGGGCTGTGCCATTTGCGACATGTTTTGGGGCACCTGACATGTTTTCCTGCAATTCCCTGAAGGCTGAGGATCTGACAAGATACTGCTCTACTCCGTGTCAGTTCCAACTCTGTGTACCAGCAGCAGTCCTTCAGCTGAGGGCATTTGACTCAAAGGCATAGTCCCTGACATCACGCCAAAATTCCCATGCTCTGTCTCACTCAGCAAAGTCTTCTTGGGCTTTGGCATTTCTTTTATTTCTACCTCCTAAATTCTCCCGCTATATTTCTGAGTGGAGATGTGGATGTCTCAAGAGGAGATGGCTGCTCCTTGCTCTTACTTCTGGAAGATCTCATTCTGTTACGTCTGTCTCTTCACTATCTGCACTGCCAAGGGAAAACTCCCAAGTTTTCCAGGGAGGATGTCTGTCAGGCTGACTGCGGTGAGGTATTCACTTCTTTAGAAATTCAGCTGCTTGGGGATCTGACATATGCACATATGTATGTGTGAGTAGGTGGGTCAGGAGGAAGGATTACTAAGAGGGACTCAGGTATACTGTGGGAAGGACAAGGAGCCTTATTGCAGCCTGGAGGAAGGCATGAGCGATGTGCAGGACCGCAGTGTCTGAGCACAAGGACAGTGACACTGAATATGCTCGAGCTGTCTAAAAAAGTGCTCTTGCTCACCATATCAATCCCCTTTGATCCTCATGTTTCTGACACTTCCACATGTGGTACTGCCTGCTTTACCTGGCTCCCTCCTGCCTGGCACTGGCAGTGCTGGGAGCAGGGCTGCTGCACTCACGCTGTGTGCTGAGGACGTGAGAGACGTGAGGATGCAGCCCAGCTCCCTTTGGCCACCTCCTGTCTCCCAAAAGGCCGATGGCACTAATCAAGGACAGAGAAGGGCAGCTCCCCACTCCCACTCATGCTTTTAACCCTGTGGTGACCATATCATCCTTTCCCAAGGGACTTAGAGGTGGAAGTGAGGGATCACAGCTGCAGAGGCTGGTAGAAGTATAGTGCACAGGCACTGAAAAATAACGAGGGAAGGAGTGATGAGAGGGAGAGCAGCCAGGGAAAGGAGGAGCCACAGATGAGTAGCAGATCAAAGAGGCAATGTATGTCAAAGGGGTAGTGTACAGCAAGATGTACATTGCTTGGAAGCAGGCAGAGCAATAGGGAAAAGGACAGATATGGAAACATCAAGGAAATGGAAGGAGACTTGGAGAAAGAAAGAAAAAAAATAAGAGAGATGGCCTGACAAGAAAAAGGCACAAATACAGGAAGTGCCAAGAGCTGGGTAGAGGAGGGTTATGTGACGTTCTAATCCAAGACACCCAGCCATGACCACACAAGACATGGTGCCTGGCCCTGCCTAGGGCAGAATTGTGTGGAAGGAGAATTACTCATGTTTTAATGTGCTGCTTTGTGGGAAGAAGACCACTGGCTTAAGAGCTCAGGTTTAAAGACTGGATGGATCCTTCTCTTCCCCTGCGAGTGGTTTTCCCTTCCATCTGTCCCCTTATCAGTGCTGTTGTAGCTCTGTTGGTTGTCAGGGTTAAAGGACTGCCCAGCATCTAGTCCCTGCATTGTGGCTCCTCGCTATCCTAGACCTGCCATCTCATTTCTTTAGTTTAATTGCTGAGCTGGGGAATAGCCAACTCTACTTATCTGTGTCATCAACAGAGGAATCTACACTCTTCCTTGTGCATCCAGTCTCTGCTTTCCCAGGTCCATTTCCCCATACTCACATTGTTTGCAGAACGATAACAGACTTGGCAGGAGAGCTAATTCAGGAGTATAATCTCTTTCAAACAAAGTGCACCCTGTTCCCACCTGGTCAATTAAACTGGAACAAATCTGTGCAGAAGCAATGATCTGCGGCCAAGCACTTTCCCTCCTGGAAAGATGCATGATGCCTTTCCCCTTGAACACCACCTCAGCCCTACCTGGAGATGTGGAATGGACAGCTCATCCCCATTGTCCCCTGCCTGTCTGCTCAGGCAGAACACAGCAGGGTCGGAGCCAACTGTGGTGGTGATTTCGGTGCAGTACATACCTGTACAATCTGCCCCAGTACCTTGAAGAAATGCATTCAAGAGTGAAGCCCCTGTTGGAACAAGTGGTGTAGATGCTTTATGAATCTGTTACTATCACAGACCAAAAGAGCAGTGCAGAGCTGATTTCCTCCCAGCTGCCCCACTATATGTGTTGTCTCTGGGGAGTGCAGGGCTGATGTGTCTCAGTACTGAAGATATTTGAACCATCTCTGCCTCTAAGCCTATTCTTGAAGGAGTCCCTGAGCTCTCAAGAGCTGTTCTGATCCTCACTGAGAAATGAGGCCACAGTGAGAGCTGTTTCAGAGCAGTGTTTTGGGAGGAGGACTCTTACTGGACAAATGTTGCAAATGGTGATGTAAAATATCAAAAGCATTGCCCTTCACATCTTGTTGGAAAAGCAGCTTTAGAGGATTTGGTCAATAGTACTAAGTTTCTTAATGCTTTCAGCAAAACTCTTATCTCTACTGTTCAAGCTCTACCTTTTTCCGTGTTTTGAGACCTTATCTCTGCAAAGAGTGAACTTTTTTGCACACCAAAATACTAAGAAGAACCCCCTCCTTCATTACCTACAGAAGTTTCCGTGTAGGATTTTACTTTGCTTTTATTTTTGTTGATGTGAATGCTAATGCAAATGTGAAAGTTAATGTTTGGGTTTGGACAAACTGTGTCCAGTAGAAAGAGCAATAAAAATACAGGCTTTCATGTAGGGAACAGGTGAATACTGGTACACAGAAATGCATACATATAAACAAACATACTAGATACATGAATGCAAGCAAGCACAGATATGCAAAAATACAGCTATATATTGTGTATACACTGATACAAACACCTGCATATGTACATACCTTTGTATGTACAAAGTGGCATGTGTGCAAATAGCTTTGGATTATTTAAATGCATGCTTAGAAATAAAAGGGCATAAATGTATATGTATGGACATAAATTAATACATGTGTGCGCATCTTAATATTTTCAGGCACTGGTAACCACAGACATGCTAGTATTCATGCAGGCATGCAATAGCACACCTTACATATCTGTTTATGTATCAGAACATAAAGTTATTCAAATATGAACATTTTATATAGAAATGCAAGTGTAATACAGGCCCCAAGACCTGCTTCAGAAACACTCCTGAGCAACTGTGTACACAGCATCCTTGAGCAGCTAGCGTAGCTGGATGCAACCACCCTGGTTTTCAAACAGATGAGGAGGGACACAGGCAAGCAGATAGATGTGTGTGTGTAGGAGTGGAAGTGAGTCTTGAAAGGGTGCAGGAATAATCCTGTGGGAAGACAAAGTGTCTGTGGAGCACCCAGAGGGAACAATGCAAGAACCAGGTGGGTTTGCATGAGCAGGGTGGTGTCACTGAAGGGTGAGGAAGAAGGCTGGGAAAGACACAGACAGCATGAAGCAGGAAATGCAGCCTCTTCCCCTGGAGAGTCTGTAGCTTAGGGGAGATGCCCACCCTGAGTTGCTGGCACTTCACTTCCAAGGGGGAGCAGGGCAGAACTGCCAGAATGGGATGAAAAGGCTGCATGCCAGTTCCCTCCTGCCCCCTTTCCAGCGGCTGACGCTGCTGGCAATGCAGAGCTGATTGGCTGCATGAGGCAGCCCTTCCAAAAGATGGGCTTAATCTCATCTTTCCTCTTCTGCTCTGTTTGGATCTCAGCACAGGAGCAGTGTGCAGTGGTTTGGAGCATCCTTCACATCCCCTTCTTTCTCATTCTACAGTGGCTGTGCTCATCATGTGTTTTCACATGTGATCTCAGTGAGTCATTGTCACAGTCCCTGCTCCCCCCTGCCCCAGGTTGCAACCTGTCAAACATTGCTGGGAAATGCAGTTGGTTTAGGCCAGGTGCCTGGAAGCAGAATGTGGCTTGATGAGAAATGCCCCCAGAAGCAGTGCTTGTGGATCCACACTCTGCTTGTGCCTGCTGATGTGTCAATGTGTTTGCGTCTGATCTGCTGTGCCAATATATATATGTCTAATGTGTGTATTTAGAGGGGAGTGTGTATGCATAATGGGTGGATTCAACTCTACATGTGTATGTGCCGGCTGTGCATGTAGTTTTCTCTCATTAATGTTGGGGTGTGAGAAGTATGCCTAAATGGGGACATGAGATAAGGTAGCATACACCGGTGAAAAGCCTGCACCCCATGGCATTGTGTGCACGCCCAGACTGGCTCCACGTGCCAGCAAGCAGCATGCCCCAGCACCTATTCCACTGGTGCTGGATTGACCAGGCTAGGCATAAAACGCTGCTGTGAGGAAGCCTCTGCTTTCTGATCTCTATCTGCGTAGCTGAAATGCTGCAGCTGATTGAGCAGCTAGAGAACACTGGCTGCATTTGTCAAACTCATCATCCTTTTGTCTGGCTGGAGCAGTGCTCTGCACATACCAAAGATGGGTGTTTGTTTGGTTTATGTCTGCCAGAGAAACGTTTTTTTCTCCTCAAGAAATAACGTTTTCCACCTGAACTCAGTATTTCCTTCAGAACTATGAATAAGAAGTAGAGATCAGTTTTGTGAAGACTCATCAAAAACAATCCCCTCCTTATGCATGTGCTGTTCTGCCCTCGGGAAAAGGTGGGAAGAGTAATCTGAGGGCTCAGCTGAGCAGCAACCCTATTTCCGCTATCCCGCGCCTTCTGTTTATCTCCAGGCCTCTTCGTGAACTTATCCCAGCTCAACCATGCTCCTGAATTGAGTGTATTTCACTATTGCTATGCTGATCCTCGGGACTTTGCTAGAAAATTCTCTTTGCAATTTTACTCCTCAGTACAGTTTTGGTTTTGCTGCTTATGCTGATGGTTTGTAACTGGACTTCATTAGCCAGCTTTTTTTCTTACACTGCCTTTCAATTTCAGTTTCTTGCTCAGGATGGAGAAAGCCACGGTGACATGTAGGGGCTGATATATAAGATAACCCTCACCACAGATATTTTGGCCATAGCCTCTCACCCCTGCGGTGCAGCCTCTGGCCAGCCCCCCCCATCACAGCTCTGCTGCTGCCTCCACCTCCCCGGGTGCTGCAGCATCCTAGTGCAGGACTGTGATGTGGGCTTTAGGGTTGTTTCAGTTGTAGTTCACCTGTTTTGTGTACATCCCAGGGGAGAGGAGGCAGAAATTCAGACACAGGAAGAAGGTCAGTTGCTTACAGAAACAACGTATTTACAGCATTCTTTGAGTCACATGCACAGGCTTCATTTTTGATGTGGACCCACATTAGGATAAAACAGTATAAAACAGCACAAGAAAAAGGCAAATGCACACATATATTGCTCTTCTCTTTGCTAGAAAGTCTGGTTGCCCTGGCAACATCAATCAGGAAAATAAGTAGGCTCGTGGCTCAGATGCTGGGCAGGAATCTGTTCCCAATCAGAGCCAAAGAAGAAGGCAAGGCCTGTAGAGCTATAGCAAGTGGGACGAATAAATTTAGATGACACAAAGTCTGTGGGTCAGGCAAAGTGCATAGATACATCCTGCAGTGATAGGACAAGGGGTAAGGAGGAAGTTCTTTACTGTGAGGGTGGTGAGGCACTGGAATGGGTTGCCCAGGGAAGTTATGAATGCTCCATCGCTGGTGGTGTTCAAGGCCGGGTTGGACATAGCCTTGGGTGACATGGTTTAGTGTGAGGTGTTCCTGCCCATGGCAGGGGGATTGGAACTGGATGATCTTAAGGTCCTTTCCAACCCTGACTATTCTATGATTCTATGACTTTCTGGGGACTGTCAGGTGTCTTCCCTTTAGCAACCCATTGTTAAAGTATTAAAACTTTTTGACATCAGTGATTTGATTAATTAGGGTTAATTAGGGAAGTTTTCAGAGACATTAACTCCAACCTGCATCTCATCATGGCAGATGATATCTCCAGCGCTGTGTCTGTGCTCTCCTAGTTAGGTAATTATGCAGTTTCTTCCTGTATCTCTCTGTTCATCTTTCCCATCTATTGTCCTGTTGTCCGTTTTCCTCTGGTACTTTGCTGCTATTTTTTCTTTCTTTTTCTCTCCTGTTCCTCTGCCTCGCCCTAATCTGTTTTAGTGCTTCCTTTCTTTGCCTCGATATTTTCTTGCTGATTTTGCTTTCTGTCTCTCCATTGGTTCTCTTCTCACTCTCTTAACCTCCTATCTGTGGGCCAACCTAATCCCCAGCCATCATCTTGTTTCTCTCTCTTATCTTCTCTCCTTTTCCCCCACTCCTTCTCAGCTTCTCTCAACAATAAAAGTTACTCATTGCTTGTGGGGGAAGCATCTGGCCCCTGCTGGCTCTCATTCTCTCTCCTTTGTTCTGAATGCTCTTTTGTTATAAACACAACAAACAGAAAAGCACAAAATAATCTCTCAAGGCAAGCACTACATAATAATCCTCCTGGTCCCTGCTGCTCTTATCTCTGAAGAATTCCTTCTTCAGGCGAAATACTAAGAAACATGAGAAAGGATTTGCTAAACTTGGAGGGGAAAAAGAGAGCCTGGAAAAACGCTAGTGTAAGGTGAAATGCAGCTTGCTAGCAGCTTGGACAGCAGACTGATGACCCTGTAGTGGTTGATCAATCCCTCTTGATCAGTCTCTGTTCCCATTAGATTGTGGAGGCATGGACAGGATCAAAAAATGATTTATTTCTTTTTTAGCATCTATTTTCTCCTGCCTTCTCCTCATTTGTCCCTTGAGCCAAGGTCTTTTGTATATTAAATGTGTTTGCCAGAGAACTGTATCTGTTGGAGCTCCACTAACACTCACAAAAAGCCGCAGCAAGGTGCTTCTGTGGGGTCACTTGCTAGCTCAAGTCTCTGAGAGATAAATGAAGATAAGAACCTATTGTTGGGCTCTTGCTTAATGCTAGAAAGGCATTCTGTGATTAAATCCTCAGAAAATGTTTGCACTGGGAATGAAACGTTACTTGGCGTGCACTAGTTTAGACATGCAAGTGTTCTCAGAGCTGGAAAAGCATTTTAAGGAAAAGATGAGCCTTTGCCAAACCCCAGAGCTCCATCGTTCGGATACCGGTGTTTTAACACGGGGCAGCCAGCACAAAGGGCTACTTGGGACCGGTTTTGCCTGACCATTCCCTTGGAAATCTTATGTCTGACTGGCCACTGCCAACCTGCAATGGGCCTCAATCCTAGTGCAGTGAACGCACTTTGCATAACACACAAGTAATACATTCATAAAAAGAGAAGTGGATATTTTTACTTGGTCCAGTATCAGAAAGTTCTGCTAAGGATGCCTTAAGGTACTTCCCCCAACAGCTGATCTGTGATTATCTGTGATGTGGGAGGTAGGGGTATGTCCTAGGGCAGAAACAAAACTGGTATTTAGGAAGAACAGGCTGTCATGCAAACTTAAAATCTAAATATTTGGGCATCAGCAGATTAATTCAAACTGGGACAAAACTCACTGAAATGGGAGGCTGGGGTATTTTCCCAACATTCCTTAGGAAGATTTGGGTTTTAGTGATGCATTTTGAGCCTGTCTCTTTTTTACTGCTGTTTACTCCACTGCCTCTGTAAAGATAAAGAAGTGCCACCAGCTGTATTCTGCATCATGTGTTAGAGATTCAATTTTCAGCTAAACTCTTATTGTTTCTAAGTTGGACTGGTAGCTACGTATGTGTTTAATATTATCTTCAAGTTTGAATTGCTCAACACTTGCGAGAGGGTCATGTGGGTCAAGAATAAACTAGACATGAGGCTCTGTCAGAAGAATGTACAGTCCAAAGATTGCCCTTGAAGTTTGGATATACTTAGAACCTCCCCAAATATGGCAACTTCCCACACTAACCAGTAGGTTCCTATTTCCAAAGCTAATAGCAGGCAGAGTTCGAGAGAGCTGGGAGATGAGATTCAAGGTGGAGTTTGCTGTGTTTGCAAACAAATGGAAAATAAACTAGCAAAAAAGTAAAAGAAAACTGTGATAGGAAAACAGAGCCGGATCTGACAGCCTGGCAGAGGGAATGCTGCCACAGCTCCTTGTTCTCAGGTGCAATCGTAGCAAGGCTGAACATGTATTCCCTGTGGGCACATGCATAAAAGCACGCACATACACCAAACATATGCATGGCTGCCACACAAATGTACACAGACACACAGAGCACTTACACAAATGGCACGAATGCCCTCATCCTGTTTCCCTCCTAGACTGAGCAGGATGGAGGGCCAGTAGTGGGAAATACACATGTATATACATATATACATGTGAATAAGGTAGATCCTTCCAGGAGCTGGGCTCAGACATTCAGTCTGCCCCAGATCCCAGTCTCCCCAGTTGCTGGTACCGGGGCATATGAGACCTCGAGGCTGCAGCCCCACTCTTGTTGCTGTACAGATGCTATCATTTGCACACACACACACACACACACGCACACACACACAGGGGTATGCACAGTTGGCCAGTCCCGTGATCCCTCCAGTAGCCAACATGCCATGGCCTCACTCTTAGACACACACACACCAGTGGGGCTTACCTCTATGGACCCCTAGAGCCCACAAATAGAGAGTACCTCACCCAGGAAGAGATAGAAATAGAATTTAATAGTGAGATAGGGCAAATTGTACTGCTGAAGTGTGGTGCAAGGCTGCACCCATGTGCTTGCCAGCCAACAGTTTACATGCAGCTGTCCCTATTTTCCCCTCTCCTTCTTTGATACCTCCTCTAAATATCCCATAGTAAATCCCGTGCAATCCCAAAGTGTTCTTCCCCTGCATCCTGCCATGTGTCCAGTGCCCCTTTATGCGGCACCCTGTTTTTCTCCCAGTCTGGAGATGCTCCAGCCTTTGACTCTTAGTGATGGGTTTCACACCTGGACAATGGAGCTGATGGCTCTCCCTGGGGGAGCCATGGGAGGGGCTGGCCCAGGCAGGGGGTCCCTTCCTCTCAGTCCTGCATTTGGATTGCCATCTGGCATTGTGGTCCCTGTTCTCCTCCGGGCATGTGAAAATGAGCCTTTGATGTGTTGATGGCTCTTGTGATAGGCCCGGGAGTAGCTGGGACAGGGTGTTATTTGGGGTCTTCCTCCTGCCATTGTTTCCCTGTGCTCCTTTGTGGGTGTGCAAACGAGCTTTTGTCACGTAACCTAAAGAAGGGGACTATGCAGGCTTCCCTTGTGTCTCTATACGACTGTATTTTTTTTCTGTTGGAATTAATATTTTAGCAACAACATAAAATACCCTCGAAGGTACTGAGGGAAAGCCCCAACCCCTTTTAATCAGGCCAAATAAACAGCAGGGGTTAAATGAAAACGTGTTCGCTCCAGTTCCCCAGAATCTGGTGACTAAAGTGATGGCACAAGTCACCTTAAGAAGAAAGCATAAGATACCTGTCTCCCCCCACCTCTTGCCCACAGCCCAGCCCTGAGCTGTTGCTGTTTTCTGAAGCCAGAACGCTCGGCAGGTTCTTCGTTCAGTGAAGACTTTATTGTTCGACAGATATTCTGCCTGAGATTCAAAGCACTTCGGTACTCTCCTATAAGAGTTTTGCAACCGTTTGACCTGAAGGACGCGCAGCAAATGAACGTGAGCAGCACACACAGGAGTACAGTTTGATTGGAAGGGCTTAAGTTTGGGACTAAATGGGGCTGCGGGATCACAAGTTCAGTTTTGCCCCGGTTGATTCTAGCTTTGTAGGACAAAATAGATATATATGTGTGTGTACATATATATATATATATATATATAAAATCCCCTAAACCCAGTTCTCCATGACCGTGCCTCATTCCCATCTGCAGGAGCTGGGATGAGCATCCTCGGAGCCCAGCATTCGGCTCCCTCCGCCCGTGCCGTTTGCACGGCTCTCGCTGCTCCATCGCCACCGGCCTTGCTCGTCCAGCTGCGGGTCCCACCACGCACACCCCCCGCACCCTGCCCCTCGCTGGCACGCATGGGGCACCGTAGGTGTCAAGAGCGGTAACCGGTTCTCCGCAAGCGCTGGGTCGTGCCTCCCGCCGCTGCCCACCATGGCAGCGGGGCGGCTCAGCACGCTCGCTGGCCCACAGCCGCCAGCAGTTACGGGTCAGAACGCGGTGCAAAGCGCAGCGGGTGCCGGGGGGGGGGTTGCTGGGGTACCGGGGTGGACCCGCGCGTGGCTGTTTCCCAGGTGCTCCGGGGGTGCCGGAGCTCCTCCCCCCGCGCCTCCCACCACCCCTCGTACGACGGAGGCCTTAAATCCGCGGGTGCCGGTTGGGCAGAGGCGTGGGTTCGCAGCGTGGGCGCGGCCGTGTCCTCGCTCGTTCCGTTAGGTGGAGTAGCGGCAGCCGCTCAGCCGGTCGTTGCCGGTGATGGATGCTAAAAAGGTACGTGAGGAAAGGAGCGCGGAGTTGCGCTTCTTCCTCCTTCTCCTTCTCTCTCTCAGCCGCCGCTCGGCTCCCCTTCAGCGGAGGGACGGGGAGGGAGCGATTCTGTCGCGACTGGTCGGGATTCATCGCCGCCGCCGGGTGTCTGCCGTAGTGAAGATGGATGCCGGTGGTGGCGGCGGCAGGGCGCTGCGGCGGGTCTGGAGAGGGTGGCCGTGGAAAAGCCCCGTCCGTCGAAAGGGGTCGGTGTGTGTGTGTGTGTGTGTGTGGGGGGGGGGG
>JAOEHY010012704.1:0-24160 GCA_025447955.1 Psilopsiagon aurifrons
GTTCTTATCTCAACCTGTGGGAGTTGCATTCCTTCGATTCTCCTTCCCATCCCTCCAGGAGCAGAGGGAAGAAAAAGAGGGAAGTGAGTGAACAAACTGCGTGGCTGACTTATGGCTTAAACCATGACAATGCCATACTGCACTCACCAGCCTAAAGGATCTGAGTAGCCAAACCAGATTTTGGATATAAAAAAGGAAGGAAAAACCACAAAAAACTTGCTTATGAAAATTGTAACTGAGTAGAATTTATTGCTGACCATAACTGACCTCCATTTTCCAATTTGATAAGCTCTGCTATGGCAAAGAAAGGTCTTAAAATTAAGCATACAGTGTAGAAAAGAAGGATGTGCATGAAATCCTGAAAACAGATTATTCTCTATCAGAATAAAAGTATGTAGCACTCACCCACCTCAGCTCAGATATTGTTCCACTGCATATTTGGCATCAAGAAAGATAACATTCAAATGCTGACTGTGGGAAAGCAGGGTTATTTCCCATCCCCATTGCTCATTCTCATGAGCTCATGGATGAGCAGCAGTTGAATTTTTGCAGTTTGCACCTCACGTTCCAGCTGAGTAAATTTTGGGACCATGATATCGGCCTGTCCCTAGAGGAAAGAGTGTAAAACTTTGAAGGAAGAAAGGGGCCATTTGGAGTGATCACTGTGTGGGAAAGTGGTGAAGAATAAATAACACAGCAGCTCCAACGCGAGTTGTGCAAGAGCCTGAAAACACCATTTCTTGAAAGGATTTGAACATTGCGGAATTTCCAAGTAAAACTGCAGTGAAAGATGAGCGGGGAAGAAGGAAAGGCCGGAAAAGCAATTCCTAAAGACTCGATTTCTCCCTTCTCGTCTCTTCCACTTCCTGGTGAAGAAAGCAAACACTTTCTTGTATTCTTGCACAAGAAAAGGATTGATTCACACAAACTCCCAGGGCCATTCAGAAAAGTCAATATGAAGCAATGCTGTTTTCCCTGGAACCGAGACAGAGCTATGAGCCTATGTCTGTACTTGCACAAGAAGCAATAACCCTCTTTTTTGCCCCAGGACATGGCAATGGCTGTTTGTGGAGCTGCTTTTTCTCCGTCTGTCACCGTCTCTTCTTTCAGCCTCTGTTTCGCTTGTGAAGGACATGAAGATCATAAAGTGCAGTTAAGAACCTTCTCTTCCCTCCTTCTCTTGTGGAGGGACTCAGCTTACACCTTGTGTGCTGGTTCTTGTGAGATCCTTGCTGGCTTGCAGCACTGACACATCTGTCTTGTATTTCCAGGACCTATCATCCTTAAGAGCTGGAAGTGCAGCAGGGAGAGAGGGCAGTGCTTCTGAGTGCTTAGGCTGTGTTTAAGCTCTGACATGAGAGGAGAGTCCAAGGCAAGTGTGAGTGAGCCTTTACAGCAGCTTGTGACTTCCCAGAGGCCTGTCCTGATCCTTTCCTACCCTTTCTACACCAGCTGCATATGTTCTCCCTCCCCGTTTCAGCACCAGCTCTGATGCTGGTGGATTGTCACTGAATTCCAATCAGATGGTGGGAAACTGCAAAACCCCCGTGGGGATGCTGTGTGTATGCTGTCATTTCTCAGAAAGAGCTACAAGGGTAGGCAGAGAAGGGGCCTGCTCTCTCAAGAGGAAAGTGGGATCTGTTTGGCTCCATTTGTTCTCTGATTGAGCATTCCTGCTCATTTTGGAGACGAGATGAATTCCAGATGCTAGTCTTTGTCTTGATTCCCGACTCAAAGATTTCAGTGTGATTAAGCACTTTGGAAAGGCTCGCTGTGCACAGCAGTACAGCTCTGTTGCTTACCTGGGAATCCCAGAAAAGCCTGCTCTCATTTGCTTTGCAGTTCTCATTTAGGGGATTTTTAAGAAGTATTTCCCCTCCTTGCTCCTCTTTCTGAGAGGATGAGGTTGTTTTCAGATTGTCTCTTGAGACAAAAGTCCCTGTTATTTCTATGTACCCTTAGCTGACTTCAAGAACTTTAATTAACAGAAAAAGTAGTACCAGGTACACAAACAGCCTAATGCAGATGTGGCATAACACTTGTATGGGGCTCAGTATGTGCTGCCTGTGGAGTGTTTGCTCTCATGCTCCGGCATGGTGTTGGCATGTGTCAGCTGCAGGTGTGGTGAAGGAGCATGGACCAGGGACATGGAGTGTGTGGGGATGGCAGGGGGTTGGAGGTGGCGGGATGTCTGGTGAAGGAGAGTCCCTGCTTTGTGGAGGTGGAGCTAGGAACCAGGATGGTAGGGGCTAGACAAGCAGTCAGAGGGCTTGGGAGAAGACACACAGGCAAGCTTATGGGTTTTTTAGTCATTTACATGTATCCCTCTCCACCGTAACGAACAGCCCAGGCCAGCTCCAAGCCCAGGTCTTTCAGCCCCCTCCAGCATGGTGTATTGAAACCAGAGGAGTTTCTAGAGTCTCTGTGTTAAGTTAAAGCATTCAGCTGAAGCTGACCTGAGGATTCATCACTTCTCAGGCAGGGAGGTCCCTCTGTATTTCTGCTCTGAGCTTGTGGCACCTCTTCTCACCAGGAATTTGACTTTGAACAGGCTCCTTTTGTTCATGTCCTCCTGAGCTCAGGGCTGAGCTCTTGTGACAGATGGAGTATTTCAGGTGCTGCCTGAAAAAGATGATAACTTCCACTGATGTGTTGACTGCACATCTCAAGGAGTCCAGTATCTGCTGGCCAGGTTTGCAGTGTGTGCATGTTGTGGCTCATGGTTGGCATGGCTCCTGCTGCAAGTCCATGCCCTTCACAAGAGATCCTGTGCCCCTGTTGCCTTGTGCTGTGCTCTGTGCAGATCAAAGGCCCTCCAAAGGCTGCACAGGATGCAGTGAGCAAATCCTGATCCAGGTAACTTGAACTGAGCGTGGCAGTGAACCATTATTCCACTGATGGTGGTTTATGGAGATCTTATAAAGTGTATGATGGCAGCTGTATAGGTGTATATTGTTGCATCGAGGTACATGTGCATGTAACTACATGTTCTATTTAGTACTTCTTGTGAGTTTAGTACTTTCATGTGAGGTAGAAGCCTCAACAGATATCCCTTGGGGTGAATAATGTAATACTTGGGCCTTATTTAGTGAATACAGAGTTCAGACAGAGTTTACTGTTGATGTCTTTGAATGCACACAAAGCTCCCTTTTGTTCTCTAGTGTCAATACTTTCAGCTGCTATAGTAATTATACTAATGAGGTTTAGTCTTTAAGAAAACTGCTGGATTTGCTCCAGAGGAGCACTCAGGAATTAAAGACTGAATGAGAAGGTTTCACTGTTAATATAATATTGAGCATAGCTGCACTGTTAGGGAAAGAACAAAATGCTGATGCTGTGTAGTGAACTCTGCCTAGATATGCTCATCAAATAACGTTAATGGAGAAAAGTTTCCCTTGGGCAGTGGTCTGTGCCATGTGTCCCGCTGAGCAGAGCCATGCAAACAGTTGACTTTCAATATGCTGAGATCTGAGATGAAGTACCACCAAGTTTCTCAGATAGAACCAGGAGAGTTGTTCCCTGGCATGCTTTAAAATTGAAAGAAAAACCAGAAAGCCATCATTCAGCAGGTGCTTAAATGTTAATCTTAGTGAAACATACGTCCGTGAGTAATTTTAGAGCATGTTTTCCTCTTCTGATTTCAGTAATTGAAGAAGCAGAGGAGTTTGTGTGCTTCACTTTCATAATGAATTCTGAGAAATAACAGAGGAAAGGGAAATGAATGAGAAACTCTTTAGTACCAAAGCTTCCGGTTTCCAAGTATCTGTTTTTGTGGATGTCGGAAAGCTACAGTTTTGTGGAAGCAAACCCATGTCCCTCAATAAAGAAAACTTCTTTGTGTGCAAAGGAAAACAACGCACAAAGTTTAATATTTCTCTAGTTTCCGAAGGATTGTACTAAGACAAATGGAAGATGAGCACCAACATCTAGGGGACTCACAGCCATGTCTCTTAGGAGATTTGAACAGCAGATTCCCAGTATGTTTCCTATGTTTTGTAATTCAATTATCATCTAGAGACAAAGCTATATTCCTGGATTATAAATAACATGACTGGAGGAGGAGGCAAACAGTGTGTGAAATACATCCAGTTTGTCTTTTGGTTGCATGCTCTTGGAAACTTTCCTAGACTCTTGTCCAGTGGTTTAAAGTTGGAGTTGGGAAAGGCACTTATTTATTACAGTAAGAGCTTGGTGACTGTAGACAATGCTTTGCAAGCAAACCCCAGCTTATGCTGCTGCTCTCAAGAGGCATCCTCTTGAGTATGTTGCAATGTAATTTGGACACTACAGACAAAGGCAAAGGAGATTTAGGGCACTAGCATGAGAATGCCTCATGAACTCGGTATGTACATAGGGTTCTTGTAGTTTGTATTTTTAAAGATGAGATGGAGAGTGATAAATTGGTATAGAGGTCTCCTTCTTCTCAGATGATGGCTCCTTGATTTGCATCTCCATCTTTATTCTGCTGAATGAAAAGAATGCATTCAGCACATGGAGATGCTGGTGCTCTTTGGGATTGTCTCTTCGCCTGTTGGATCCTAAGGCTGGTTTTGAGGGCTGGCTTTCAACCAGCAACAGCTTTCTTTTCCTCAAATATGACTGATACCAGTCATCTTCTGAAACCAGCTTCAATGTCAGAGAATCAAGTTCTCTGTACAGGTAGTAGCTCTGTGTCAAGAACATTTTGGAAGTTGAGGTAAAATTACATTGGCTTAGTGCAATGCACTGCTGCCAAAACAAGCAAAGGTGCAGTCTGTTCCCAGCAAAGCTGAAGGAGAAGCTGCTGATGCCTCCAAAGCTGTCCTGGTCCCTTTGGTCACGAGGTGATGGGATTAAACTGTCCATGTACTCTCTCCAGCAACTAAGCCCAATGGTCAAGACCCTTCAATATCTCTTCAATAATCTACCCTCAAAGAGAATTTCTTCCCAACTCCTTCATGTAGTAATTTATCCTCTGCTCTTTTATCCTTTGATGGCTTCTTACCCTCCGTGCAGTAGCTGTGGTGTTCATGACAACCTTATCAATGGCTGCACTTCAGATTTTAAATGATTTTCAAATTTGGTTTCTTAATTGAAGATTTGGACAAAGATGTTACAGGACCCCAACAATATAAAGGACAATTTAAAGACACTGTGCCTATTTATTAGTTAATAAATGATGATTCTGTTAACAATTACAATTCTAATTAAAATGTCCTTGAGTATATCTTGGCCTGTAAGGGTCATTCAACACCTGAGTTCCAAGAGAGCTAAGTAGCCTCTCACATGGGAGAGTCAGCGTAGACTCTGTAGCATAATACTGTCAAAGTTGAGTGTTGCACCAAGAAGACTGTAAAGGTTACACATTGGAAGAGATAAGGAGGCTCAGTCTTCACTTATGTATCTAAAAGACAAATGGGTTTGCCTGTGGGAGCATCTGTTAGAATGACCATAACCAAGTCTTTGCCTTGCCAGACACGGTCCGGGAGATGATGTTCTCTTTTACTTTTCTTGCCTTTTCCAGGTCTCCTCCTTGGCAGCACAGGGGTTAATTTTCCAGATACAGCTGCTTGATGTGCTGAGTTGAAACCCAAATCTGATGGAAAAGACTGCAGTTGAGTTCTCCGTGGCATTTGATGAAAGTAAATGGGTAAAGTAGACTTGAGCCTTGAGTCTGTTGGTATTGAGTGGTCAGGGTTTCCAGCACTGATATGAATTGAAAGGGAAGAGCTTTCCCCCCCAAAAAAACCCCATGGGCGTAATGATTCTTTAAGTGTTAGAGAGTAGTTTGTCAAAAATAAAATGTGGAAGTCTTATAGGAATTGAGACATTTTACAAGATTAGCAATGTTTCACAATGAGGTGAAATAGAGTCACATTAGAGCTGTGGAGGCTTTTTTGCACATGCCAAGTATATTTGCCAAATCAGACAGAGATGGAAAAGCCACATTATTCCCCAGGGACCATGGTTTTATCTCAGACAAATCAGTGTATTTTTCTTGGACCATTCTCAGCTCCCAACATAACCTTACATGAAGATACAACTACAAAAGGACAGTTTAGTCTATCAGATCCATTTCTTGAGATATGATACATGAAATAGTATTACTTGGCTATGAGAAATTCTAGTGAGTACAAGTTCAGTCTGTAGTGAAATACAGGTGTGAATCTGTACCGGTAATTCCCCTTCTCCCAAATCCAGCTGGAAAAGGATTTCAGGTAACATCTTTTAGAAAGACAGAAGGCAGATGTGGACCCATATCTTTTACTTTTGAAGTGCAAGGAGAACCGTGTAATTCAGAGGCTCCTGAGCTAACTGGACCCTGTTGCACTGTGCAGCAGTACATGCTGTTTATCGTTGCTCTGTTCACTTCCTGGGTGCTGTGGTTGCTGACTGGTGCAGATCGGATCCCAGAGCTTTTAGCTTGAATGTTTTGTGCAGAAGTGTGCTGCTTTATTCAAGGTATTCTGTTTTGTTCATTTACAGGAGATCCATGGTGTGGACAGTGGCAAGATGTAATGATGAAAAACATAAGCAAGATTATACTAAACTGTAAGGTAAAGTAAGAGTAAATATGAAGGTTATGGCTTTGTATTTAGCTTTTACTTCTCCGAGTAGTCTTATGGAAAGAAAATTCCCCAACTCTGCAATCCCAGTGTAGGATTAATAGTTTTCCCAGTGATTCACAGTGTAGGCTGCCTTTGTTTGGTGATCTGCCCTATGTGGTAAGGATGTGAAGCCAGGGAAGTTGTGTGAAGCCAGTAAGCCATGTAGAGATTTCACTTGAAAGTGCTCCAGCAGTGAATGCGTTAAATTCTTTCGTCAGAGCCTTATAAAAAGGCACATGGTGGTTATGCCAGAAAAAGTTTACTTTACAAACGAGAGTGAAAACCTTCTCACGTGTAGGAGAGCAGGAAAGGAGTACGGCGTTTCCTTTTTAGCAGCTTTTGATCTTTAAGCAAATGTAATTCCCAGGGGCTGAGGGCAGAGCCCACTTCAGTGGGACCTCCCTCCAAATCCGCCGGGATCCTCTACTTCCACCCTGAGCAAAGCAGGCGCCTTCACAGAGGAGAAAAAGCCTCCCGGCTGCCTCTGACGGCATCGGAATAGAGATGTCTACGGGGAAGGTCTGCTGTCTGGTGTTGCTGACCCTGGGGGTGCTGGCTGTGGTTGTTACACTTGTGGTCATCCTGACTCAACCCAAGTGTGCTCCTCAGCAGTACCTGCACGGCGCCGTGGCTGCTGACACTGAGACCTGCTCTGTCATCGGCCGGTATGTGCATGGACCGCTCGCGTTTGTGGGTTACCTGTTGTATGTCATGGGCTTGGACTGACGGGACACTGCTGACTATGGGAGTGAGCTGGGTTTCTGCCCTGTGCCCACTTCTGGGGGTAAGCAATGGTGCTGCTCCCTGGGTGTTCTCCGTCTGCAGTGGAGCAGCTCAGAGAGCAGATGGAGCTCTGCTTCTGTGATTGTTGCTTATTTTCATTGTCCCGTGACACAAAAATTTGCAGCTCTGCAACCCCACGGTCTTTTGGAAGGTACAAATATTTACCATATACAAATACAATGTTTTTAAGTGGGAAAGCAGGAAGTGAACTGTTTCCTTCATGGTGGTAAGTCTGTCAGATAAGTGGCTTAGGAATAAACTAAGGAAGAAGGGAAAGGAGTGAGTAGAGAGCAGCAGCTGGGAGGGGAAGGGGGACTGGGCATCCCACCCTTTAGGGTGTGTGTTTAGGGGCTGTAGCCTGCAGCAGGTGTGTCTGCTATGACAAAAGACCCTGTACTGGAAAGCACAGAGCAGATTTAATTGAAATTCGGCCAAGACAGTATAACTACAAAAGACATAACTTCCATCTCTCGGAAGGAGATGTGTAGGTTTAAAAAATACTCTGGATGCGCAGGTCATAAGACCTGTACTGACCTGTAGTGCAGCAACCTCCCTCTCAAATGGTTTATCTACTATGCTATCAATTTAGTATTATTGTTACTTCAGTTCTTAAATGCTTTTATACGTGGAAGCAGAAGGAGGGATCTTCATCAGTGTTTTGTCCTCATGTCAAGAAGCTCATGCTGGATGCTCCAGCAACGGATGTGTGCTCTGAGCTGTGTGCTCTGCCTTGTGGCTGGAGGAGTGAGGTAAGGCATGGTGCTGTTACACCATGCTTGCTGTGTCACACGTGTGTTCTTGCAGTGATGTGTTGGCACAGCATTTCTGTGTAGTTGGAGAAAATGTACCCTGGCTGCACATGGATATTTTATGCTAAGGCACAGGTTAGTTCTTCAGGGCAGATTAAGTATCTTTTAAGTCCATATTAATGGAAATAGAGGAAAATACGTTATTGGATTACTCAGGGAATCTGCTGGGAAAACCACAGCACTTGTTCTGCAGCTATTGTAATTTTTAACTCAAAGAATTGTAGAATCAGCTGGAAGGCACTGAAGTGAGAGCTACAGAAACCTGTGATTAGGTGGACAACTGATAAGCCTTGGCTAGCTGGCTCCTGCTGTTGGGCTGTCGTTTGTTTCCTTCTCTTCTCTCTGCAAGACACTCTACCTCAACCATCGCTGTAGCTGTGCCTCCAGCACTTGCTGACAAGGTCTGTGGTGTCCCTGCAGTCTGATGGACCACTTTAGATTTCCTACAGGTGTTTTGTCAATGATCCCCACAAAATTCTGCCCTTGCTCCAACTTCCCATCACACATTTTTCCCTTTCCCCCAGCCTGGGGCATCTGCACATCACATCCTGCTGCTCCAAATGTATCAGCTCTCCTGCAGCCCTTCCAAGCCCCCTGGGTCTCCCCAGCCAAGACTATTCTCCTTCCCCTTGGTTCTCTATACCAGCCGGTGGTTAGCTCTGCTCCCCTATTGCTGCATGCTGTCTGCTGCTTTTCGTGCTATCCTTCACCTCCAGCCATTCCTGGGAACCTGTGTGTCATTTTCTGCTTGGAATGAACAAAGCTCCTGTATTCTCCCAGCTGGAGCTATCTGCTCATGTGCTTGCAATGGATCATAATAAAATTGTTTGTTTATGAAAATGTTCCTCTGCAACAGAGCTTGTGGTCAGAAGCTTTGTATGGTTGCCCTTTTCGTTGTCATTAGCACATTTCTCTCTTTGTCCTTACTAGCCCATAGTAGTGGCTGGAGGAAGCTTCCTACATGCTCTGTACTCAATGTGATCTTCTTAATTTCTGCGAGACGTTTCTGAGCTGTTAGATCTGTATGTCACATTTTAGTGCCTAGCATGATAGTCACCACTAAATTAATTCTCAGAGCAACATAAATAAGTATAAATGAGGAAGTCTAGCATGGCACTTGTACTGCCTGGGCACCACATCACAGTCTCTGCCTTTCAGGGCAGTCTGTGCTGCTCAGGGTGCATCTTGCACTGACCTCCTGTGTGACTCTGCAGGGGGAGTGCTTCCTTGAGCCTGATGCAAAGGTCTTGATGGGAGCATCAGGAGCTGAGAACGTATAGTGGCCTCCTCTCTAATCTTTGCTGAACAAGATTATAGCCTCATATAGGAGTTTCATCACAGCTGTAGCAATAAAATCCACTGTCTCAGAGTAGTCTTAGACCTTGTTGTCCCCATGAGCTGCCACTTCATTTGTAGTTTAATTCCAGCAAAAAAGCAAGAGCCGGGCAAAGTGAAGCATCCCTTGATGCACAGACCCAGCCTCTTTCTGCCCAGCCAGTCAGCAGGTGGGCTTGAAATTGCAGCAGTGCTGTTGACTTCTGTTGTTCAGAAATAACGCAACTCCCAAATTTATGAGTCTTAGGAGAGAGGGAGCCAGAAGAGATCATTTATCTTGGGTTCTTCTGTTTCTTCCTAAGCACTGGGTCACTCTTTTTCTGCAGTTAATGCAGAAATCTACATATTTTTAAACTGGCTCTTTGGACTTGGAGTACTGTAGATTGGAGATGTTACACAGCAATCATGAATGGTGAGATCCCCCATGGCGAAAGAGCTGGGATCTGTATTGCTGCTTCTGAGCCCCCGCTGGGCCCTTTGCTGCTGCTGCTCTCTTTCTTCTGCCTCATTGCTGCCTCATCCCCAGCTCTGTGGCTGCTCCTTCCCACATGTACCCATCTCCTGTGCTGGTGTTTGAGCCTGTGCAGTCACTGCTTCTGGTCTTCTCATCCCACTATCCCACCATTACCCCAGTGCTAAACAGCTCAACCTTATGGACTTTCTTCTGCCCTGATCCTGCTCCACAGCTCTGCCACCTCAGTTCTCTCCCACCTCCTCTCTGGGGCAGGTCATGGCCACTCTCCTTGCTCCTGGACCAGCCTGTGAGCACTGAACACCAGGGATACGAATGTCCTCCTTTTTCCCATGTCCCAAAGCCATGGCTGTTACCAGATGCAGTTTTTTCAAGGAGGCTGTGCTAGCCTCTGCAGCTGGGGACTAGAACAGGCTCACTTCCACTATTATTGCTTAGAAATCACCAAAACTGGTTAATCCACTGCTGACCACGCATATGCCTTAAATTAGAGTGCATTGTTTGAACTGGAGGCAAACTACATCTCTTGACTTTGTACTTGCGCACTGCAGAGCCTCCTAACAGGTTTCCTAGAGGAGTTTAAATCAAGTAGAATAAGGTAAACCAGCAAATTTTCTCAATCTAATTTGTTTTGTAATTGCTGAGTGCTTTCAGTGGAAGCATTCGGCCTCCAGCTCTGCGGGAAAGAAATTAGGCTTGGTGGCTTCAGTCTAGCAAAGCTGGAACCAAATGAAAACCACATGTTGTAACTGAACCTGTGAGCCTGCCTGCCTGCTGGCGAGAGCAGCAGGCGCTGAGGCCAGCCCCTGCAGGCACAGCTCAGGGTGATCCAGCAGTGCTGGTTCGTCCCTGCTGTCCCCTGCTGACCCTGCAGATGCTCTCTCTGCTGGGATCCTGAAGCCACCCCTTCTATCCTACAAATCCCCCCTGATCCCAGGAATCTGCAGGGGTTGCTCAGAGTACCTCCACTGCAGGATGGGCATGAATCAAATCACACTGGTCCAGCACCTACTGTCTAAGCTTAAAGCAGCACCTGATCTCTGACCTACTTACAGATTTTATTCTTTAATTAAAAAATGCTGTTTCTTTTGCAAAAAAGAAAAAATGAGCTGCAAATGCAACCCAAAGCTTGTTTAAGACAGTCTTTTAAGTGCTGTCCTAATAGAACTTTCAGTTGAACTTCTTGAGAATAACAGAACTGAACCTCTTGCCCAAAGAGCAATCTGTCTTTTAACAAGGGGGATGGTGGCTTGGGAGCAACACCTCAGGGCCCATGTGTTTCCCTTTCTGGTAGTTCAGCTGTGAAGGAAGGGTCAGTAAAAGAACTGTGTGGCTCTGTAGTTCTTTAGTACAAACAGGAGCTGGAGAACAGACAGCCCCTGTTTGGTGCTCTTTCTCTTTAGTTATGCTCAGCTGTCATCTTCAGGTTTGGGTTTTCCAGCTCTGGGAACGGTGTTCATACATTCTGGGATGGTGTAAGGTTCGACTTTCTGAGATCTGGATGCAGCTCTGGCTCTGCAGGAAGTGAGCAATCTCAGGAGTCCTCCAGTGTGTCATCAAGCTTGTTGGCAGCTCCTGTGCTAGAATTGCTCTTAGCCAACTGTGCCCAATATTCAGTGCTGAGCAATGCTGACTCTTTCGCCGTGAATGGTTTTCCTGCTGGAGATTGGGAACTGAAAGCAATGTCGTGCAGTTATCTGATCCAGACGGGGGCCCTGTGCTGGAAGATAGCTTGCCTCTGGGTGAAGTGAAACACTTCTTTGATGAAGAGGGATTGGAGGCTAAGAGGAGAGCCAGGGCAGTTTTTAACACAAGGATGTGGATTTGGTATGAAAGGGCACCTCAGTGTTTTGTCCTCATGTCAAGAAGACATGAGGAGACAGGAGGTGATTGCCATAGCGGTGAGTAGTACCCAAACCCACCTTTACCTTAGCAGCTTTACCTCCTGGCAATGGAAGAGGCTTCTTCCATCAGCCACACAACAAGCTTTGTATTCCCTCCCGATGCGCTGTTGAGCTCTGCCGTGCACTGCTCTGCATCTGTTTGTTTTCCAGCTGGCAGAAGCAGAAGCCAGCGTAAGTCCAGCGAGAGATACAGGAAAAGTGCTTATTCGCACTGATGAGATTCACTGCAGTGAGGTGCAGCACCAAGCAGCAGCAGCCAGGAATCAAGTTGTCATTGTGCTGGGTACAGAGCAGGAACAATGAAGACTATCGAAGGCTTTCCTGCCTTTCTGAGGCATACACAGCGTCAGTGTTGGGGGCATGACCCCTCTGAAAACAATTGGGTGGATTAACACCCAGGAGTAATCACTGCTCCTCAAGAAGCACTTGCTTTGCCTTGGCCGTGCCAGGCAGGATGTGTCCATTCTGGCAGCGCCGCTGAAGTCCCTCTGCCGGCCGGTGAAAGTCCTCCTCCCCCTTGTTCCTTGGTGCTCTCAGGAAGTCCATGTGCCTTTTGCCAATGGCAGTACCTGGCCATGGCTCAGCTCCCTGAAGAGGTTTTGTGCTCTCTTCAACAGGTAAATACACCTCTTCCGCTGAGACTTAGACCTCATTTGTCCACCCTGACCTCAGTAGGAGCCAGAGGTACAGCTACAAGCTGGAGTTCACGTGGCTTGTGTTATCCTGGCTCTGTGTCTAACTGGGAGTTTTGGAGGGTGGAAGTATGGAGAAGGTCATGCTAAGAAACTCTCAGGTTTGTACGCTTTGTGCAGTGCACGTGCAGTAGTTAAAGGTTATTCATCCCACAGCGTTGCTTTTAGAAACAAATACTTGGAAACAAAAATACCTCAGCATCATCCAGAAACAGGCCGTTTAAGTGCATGAATAGTAAACTAGTAAATGGATCGACAGCGACCACCCTTTAGCTCATGCTAAGTTAATGCAGTTGCAGTGCAGAGCATTCTGGATTGGTGCAAATCAGTGGGGGGAGAGGGAAAAGCTCATCTTTCAGAGCAGGTAGCCAACCGTCACCAGATGACACAAGAAGGGGTGAGGATCTTCATCGGGGACAAGCATTTGTCCCTTCAGGCACAAGCATTTCTGGGGACATGGTGGGTGTATGGCACGCACTTCAGAGGGAATGTGGCTGGGAAATTGAGTGAGAATCTGATGCTTTTCAGGCTTTGGGAAAATGTGTCTGATGTTCCACGTGAAGGTCTTTGTACATTGCATTGGAATGAATACTGCACAGTCTTGAAGTGTCTTTTGAAAGTTGTTTTTCACTGCAAATTACCTCAGAACCATGGCACAATGCTTTGTACATCGGTCAGGGACTCTGGGAGCACTGTCCTGGGCCAGCATAGTGATCCTTCTCCCCTGCTTCCCCAACTTTCCTGCATGCTGTCTGGGCCTTCTGCAGGGTCACTCAGTTTCTTGGGGAGCCCTCATGTCCTTCCCTTCTGTTGTCAACATTTAAAAAGCTGCAGCTTCAGGAAAACACCACCCGGGGACATTCATGTGATGAGACTCTTACCCCATGCGAGGACATGGATGGCTGAGCCTGAGCATCAGTCTCCATTTTCAGAGCTTCAGCCAGGAGCTCTGGAGGCTAAAAGCCATCAAAAATACCAAACAGGAAGCCTGGTGATGTCCCACTTGTCCATTTCCTTGGAATGGTTCCAAAGGCACTTACAGGAACAAAGGAAAGCCACAATCAGTGTGCCTGCTGGCAGCATCCTGTTCCCAGCCCCAGCAGGTCCCAGCAGCATCAATGAATGTAAACTAAACAGCAGCCCCTGTGTGCGTGCTGTGTCCTGTCACAGCTGCTGGGAGCAGTTGAACTGCAGTTAATGAACTATTCCACTTCTCCTTCTGGCTTTGCATTATCTGAGCGATATCCCAATTCAGTCAGAAACCTTCCTAGTGAATACCAGTGCTGGCTGCTGGCAGGCTGCGCAAGGAAACCCCACCCCAGCTCATTTCCACGGCAAGGAAATGGTTCCGTGTCCTTCCACTGCAAAGAAATGATTCAGCTGTGCTTGAGGGAAGTATTTGCTAAGACATGTTTCTCTAGCAGAACCTTGGGAGGCTGCCTTAATGCCAGTTTATTCTTTGATGCGCCTGTGCCTAAGTAGAAACAGTTGAGGTTTGCTTTTCCTCCTTGTTTGTTAGGTGCTGCTTTGTTTTGGCTTTGGGGATACAGTGGGATATTTGTGCTAATATCACGTAAGTCCAGGAAGGTGCATTGTAGGAGCAATGGAGTGTAATTCACATGTAAGGTCTCAGGAGTTTGCTTTTCACGCGGACCCATTGTTCCTGCTTCAGTGCCCCTGTCCTCGTGACCAGCATAGTCTTTTTCTTTGGAAACAGTAGCTGGAGAGCTAGGAACCGGTTGTTTGGGTCCCAGCATCTGGAAAGCTGTTTCCTCTGCTGAGAGCATTCTCCTCCACCTCTGGGAGCAGCTTGCTGTCTCTTTTGACAGCAGCATTGGTGAGTGGCTACAGTGCTCTCCCGTTATTACTCTGCCCAGAGGAGGACCAGCCCGGCGCAGGTCTGGCCCCTGCCTGCTCTTGATCCCTGCAGAATCCCCCTTCTTTTCCACTGACTTTGATTTCTCGCTCCCACAGAGGAAGGTGCCTTTCTGTGCTTTCACACCCCACACTGTTACTCTTGTCAAGCAGGGGCTGCTTTTCAATGCCCCAGGGAGACATTCTCATGTGGCTCCTCCATTCTGTCATTCCTGGATTTTAATATCAACCTTTTCCCTTCTCTTTCTACCACAGGGACATCCTCAAAAGTGGAGGCTCAGCTGTGGATGCTGCCATCGCTGCCTTGATCTGCACCTCCGTGATGAACCCTCAGAGTTCAGGCCTGGGTGGTGGGGTTGTATTTACCATCTATAATGCCAGCAAAGGTATGGGCCTCTCCCTTGCAGCCATGCAGCTGCCGTGGAGAAGTCGGAATCCTTCGTGTTCTCTCTGAGCAATTTTTTGAACATGAAAGCTGCATTCTCTGATCACACTTTTGTTAACCCACACATCCTTTGCAGGGAGCGCATCTTTGTGCAGCAAGAGCACGGCGGGGAGGCAAGGAGCTTCGGATTTGAAATGAGCTGGCTTTGCCTCGCCTCCCCGCACAGAGCAATCCTAAATTGTATTTCAAAGTCATACACCTGACAGTGCAGCAAAGTGTGAGCGGTGCTGAGCTGCTGCTGAGGTGCCATGGAGGCAGGTGGGAATGGGGTGAGGTGTGTGCAGCAGTGTGAGGAGGGTTGAGGGCTCAGTTGAGCCCTTGGTTGGGCTGGGACTTCAGAGCCCATCCTGCACCGGCAGCTTGGGCAGTGCCTGCTGACATGGGGGCTGCACTTCATTGTGCCCTCACTGGTGGGGGTGGGACTCCCCAAAGCGTTGGTGAGACTTTCTGTCCCAAGAGATGCATTTTCATTTCAGAAATCTCACTCTAGCAATGGTCAGGTCCTGCTGGGAGCCTCTGTGCTTGGCTTAACTGCTGGTGATGTGATCTTGCTGTCATGGTTTTAACGTTGGAGGTTTTTAATTGTCTTGGCTCCCCAAAGCCCCCCGAGCTTATTGATCTAAAAGGAAAATCAACAACGAGCGCAGTAACAATGTTGTGGTTTTAAAAACACTGCCGAATAGCCTCAGAGAGTCACGGGTCTGGAAGTGCTTGTGTGGCTCTTAGGCAATAGCATCATTTGGCAAAACACCTCTAGTGTTCTTTTTTCCTTTTTGGCAGATCCATGTCCCTTTGTCCCCTTCCAACAGCCCTTTTCTGCTACCTGTAGTATCCTGCTGCATGGAGCCGCACGTGGCCATGCACAGCTCAGGTGCTTGGTAAGCTAGGTAGCTCTGTGGGCTCCTGCAGCACAGCTGCCTCTGTGCACTGTGGTAGGAAAAGATAAATACAAGGCAGAGAAAGAGGTGAAATAACATCTGAAATACAAAGGGGATTGGTTTTCTTTTTCTGTTCAAGCTTCCTGATACATAGAGGATCTTTGGGTATATCCATTCTGCTTATAAACATGATGGATGTACCTCACCATCCCTTGCAGAATGGCCCAATAACGAGCATAAGGCTCATGTTATGTCTCTGACACATCCCACAAGTCAGGAACCTGCAACTCAGATGTGATGCAGCACATCCCAACACATGTCCGAGGGCCAAGAGCTCTGCGGGGACCTTGACTGGCTGGAGACAGGCTCTGGCCTTGTCCCTGTACCTTTGTTGCCTCCAGGCAGGCACTGCTGTGCTGTAACTAAAATCATGAGTGCAGATGGCTGCGTGCTGCCCGCAGCCTGCCCCTGCAGCGTGCATGGCCCATTGGCAAAAGGCTCCAGAGCAGTTCACCCCATGGGCTCTGGCTTTGTGCCCTGTGCCATGCCCACAGCTTGCTGGAAAGTGATGCTCACCCGCTGCAGGAGGACCATCCTATGTATTTCCCCCCTTTCCTTCCTAGGAACAGTCGAGGTGATCAACGCCCGTGAGACGGTCCCACGAGTGTTTCTGCGCAACTTACTGTCGGGCTGTGCTGCTGGTTTCCCTATTGGTAAGGACACAGAGTGGGCCATGAGGGCTGTGCGCACAGAGCTCAGGGTGGGGGACCTGGGACCTTGCGGACCCCATGCGAAGCTCTCTTTAATTGATTGTTCACATCCTGGGTCTTCCTTCCTTACTTTTGCAACAGTAAGAAAAATGCTGAGTCCATAAAATGCTTGTTACATGGCATTGGCAACCTGACCAGCAGGGAGCATGGGGAGCACAGCATGAGGACAGATGGGAACCTAACATTATAACTTCATAGGAAGGCTGCATTTGAAGGCCGGATTTCCCAAAGCACTCACTTCCCAGCAGTTCTTATGGAGAAAAATATGTCAATAACATCTCTGACTTTCTGGAAATGAATAAAAAATATCAATCCAGTGTGGCGGCCCATGCCCTCACATTGGGGAAGCAACCTAGCAACATCAGGAGTGGAACTGCTGGGCCCTAGCTTAGCTCAGCTACCTCTTTGCCACCTTACTCCCATCCCAGGAAGCTCCACATCCATCTGCTATTACGGGTTTGGCAGCAGGCACCCGCTTGAGCAGCGCATCTTGGATCTCTCCATATTTCCTGCTGCATTCATTCTCCTTCCTTAGTGCATTTTCTTCTAGGGTGTGCCCCTAGAGATGTTCTTCTCCTTGAAAGAGGAGACGGACTCAGGAATGGTTCTGGTTGGAAGGGACAGTTGGAGGTCTCTGCTCCATCTCCTGCTCAAAGCAGGGGGATGTCAGAGCTGGTTCAGGCTGCTCAGGACCTTGTTCTGTCACATTTTTTAGCTTTTTCCAAGGATGGACAATTTAACAGCTTCACTTTGTGTTTGACCAGGCTCCATGTAGTGCTGTTTCTTTTATGTCCGGCTCCCATTTCTCTTGCTGCAACGTTGTGCTTTCCCTGTGCTCCTTTAAGTTTGGCTGTAGCTTCTCTACACCCCTTCTATTAGGAGGCAGAAGAACATATGAACAGAAAAAGACAGTACAAAAACCAAGCGTGCTTTTAGGAGTCTCAGTTGCCTCTACAAATCCACACTTTCCTTGGAGTGCTTTCAGGGAGGTGAAAGCTCAGGGCTGTTACTGTGTGACACTGCTGTTCTGCTTTCAGGTCCCAGCTGGATCGCTGTACCAGGAGAGCTTCGGGGATATGAAGCAGCCCATAAGCGATACGGCCGCTTACCATGGAAAGCCCTGTTTGAACCAACCATCAAGGTCCTTTCAGAGCCGCTTGTCATTTCCCCAGTTATGGAGAAATTTATTCACCACCCAGCCTTTGCCAGTCCAGGAAAAAGCCTGTGGTAAGACCCATGAATTAAATCGTGATGTGAGGACCACTGTTCCCTCAGCATCGGGCCCTTCCTCTGCGTGCTGACTTGGAGCACAGGCTGCTGCTCAGTGAATACTTGCTACGGGGAGGGAGGGAACGGAACTGGGGTTTTAAAAACCAACATCATGGGGTAGGAAAAAGAAATGGGTGCTGAGGATGGAGTATGCATATGCTGAAAACTGATGGATGTTTTTCTTTAACAGCCCACTGCTTTGTGATGGTCAGAGGTTTTTGAAGCGTGGAGAGACCTTCAGGTGGCCAGCGCTGCAGCAAACACTGAGGGTTGTAGCAGAAAACGGAGCTGCAGCATTTTATGAGGGACAGATAGGAAAGGCCCTGGTGGAGGACATTAGGAGAGCTGGTGGGTACCGATGTAGTTAATACTAACAGACAAGCATTTTCCCAGCAGCTGGCTAACAGTGGGTCAGTATGAGGGGAGAGCCAACACATGCCATTCACTTGCCACTTGGGGTGGTGGCTGGCATGGGAAGGGGCCACCTTTCCCCAGTTCTTATAACTCAGGCATAGAAGCTGGACTAAGCTGCTGCTCTGGCATTCACCCACAGTGCTCATGCACTGGCCTGCCCAGCTCAGGCTTTGTGATATCCTGGAATTTGGTGGTAGGTGAAGACACATGAAGACATTGCTGTGCTTGGTGGAAGATATTTTGGAGCATACAGGCATGGTTTTTTAGAAGCTTTACCAAGGCTCTGGTGTAGCCAGCCCATAGCAGGTAGATGGTAGAAGATAATGTGCTAATGCCAGCTTCCCATGTGGTTTTCTGTTGAAGGGTCCAGCATGTCACTGGAGGACCTCAAGGCATACAAAGCAGAGGTGTCCTCAGCTCTGAACATTACCCTGAACAACCACACCACAGTGTTTTCTCCTGGACCACCCATGGGAGGTGCTGTGCTCATGTTCATCCTCAAGATACTGGAAGGTAAGGTCCTAAGGGAAAGAGAACAAAAAAAGGCTTGCAAAGTGTTGCTGTAGAGCAATAGCAAAGTCCTGGGCAGAAATGGAGCTGATGAGTGATAATGGGTGCCAGAAGAGCAGCATGACCATGCTATACAGTCGGATGATGAACTGGCTCATTTTTACCGTGTATCAGCATCACCACAGCTGCTGCAAAGGCCAGAGGATGCACAGTTTTTCCAAGGCTTCAAGCATTAAGTCACAGCAGAAGTTAGTACTAGGTTGCTTCTGTATCCATACCGTGCTAAAGCGCAGGGAAAACTTGATAAGACCTGGGATGGCACAGGGAGGTGCCTTTCAATTTGTTTCAGACTTCTTAAAAGAAACATTGCCATGAATCTAACAAAATTATTTCATCCTGCTCTATAGAGTATAAGCTCCATGAAGCTTCACTGGCAACACCTGAGGAGAGGGTAGAAACCTACCATCGCATCGCAGAGGCCCTGAAGTTTGGCAATATGCTGAAATCCAACATGCGTGACCCAGCCTTCTCTGAAGCTCGGGTGAGCTGACATGGTACAAAGGGGCAGCGACAGATGCTCACAGCCCTGACAGCTTCTTCTACATTGCTGCTTGGCAGAGAAGGATCAGGGAAATCCCATCTCCTGGTTCCCTTTTTTTAAACCTGCATCATCACCAACTCCTTTTAGCCTATGCGCTCAGGCTATCCTGCCTATCCTGCCTGCCAACACACAGTACCAAGCAACGTGCTGACTCTCCTGCTTTGCAGCCACAGAAGGAAAGAAACTACTCAGAACTTCTAGTCAAGAGCACTGCAGCTCAGTTGACGCAAGCAGAGGCAGGATTAGGCCATTTACTCTGTCTGCAGTTTCTGTTTGGCTGTAGGCTGGTGCTCACTTGCCTGATGAGCAATGTGCTCATGCTCTTGCTGATGTTGATGTGCCTCAGTACTGAGCTTGCTTTGTTTTCTGTGTTCAGTGTGGTTTGGGTATTCAGGCAGGGGCTGAATACTTCAGATCCCCAGTCTCTGACTTACTGGGTCTGAATACCCCAGGCTTCCCTATGACTGTCCTTTGGTGACTCAAGCTATGTGTCCTTGCTGTCATTGGCAGGAGACTGTGGGGCCCATGCTGTCTGACGAGCTTGCTGAGCTTGCCAGACATGGAATAGATGACCGTGGTGACCACCCACTCACCCATTACAACTTGTTGGAGCCCATCTACAACCACAGATACAAAAGCAAGGGCACGAGTCACGTCTCTGTGCTTGCTGCAGATGGCAGTGCTGTGTCTGCCACCAGCACCATCAACTACCCGTGAGTAGCCGAGGGTTAGTAATTGCATCACAGGCCATGCGTCAGGTTCACAGGGTACCTGCAAGAGCTGTTTACCGGAAATGCAAACCCCTTGGGCTTCACTGATGTTGGCAGTCTTCAGCTTTTTCATATGACAGGAAAGATCTTTGAGGATCACCTCGATGCTGTAACAACTTGCTGGGCTCTGCGGAGTTTCTGTGGGTTGGGCAAATCCCCATGTGCACTAGTGACAGGGAGCTCATCTCTGGCACCAGCACAGCAGCACCTTTTGGACACCCCAGTTGGGGCAGTTGTGGGATGGGAAGAGACAGTGGTAACCCACAGAGCACCCTGAGTCAGTTAATGTCATCTGCAACAGCAGAGCACCGGGCACTGAAAGGCTTCATCTCTCCCCTGCAGGTTTGGCTCTTTTGTGTATTCTAACCAAACGGGGATCATTCTAAACAACGAACTTGCTGATTTCTGCATAGCAAACAGAAGCATCAAACCAGGTGAGTATTTTCACCCCGATATAAAACACAGGGCAGGAGAAGGATTCGCAGGCTGTGTATCCCCTGGCTCTGTCAAGAGAGAGGACATCAACACTGATGGCAAGATTGCTGCTAACAGTTCCTCGGCTGAGTTGAATCATAGAACAGTTAGGGTTGAGCTGCAGCAAGACCTGAATACTTGTGGTCTTGCTGAATACATACCAAGAGATGCTGCCTATGTAGCCTGTGCTATTAAGGTCCAGTTTCTGAGATGGGGTCTGGGCACAAGGACACTGTTCTTTCTGAAGGACTTGAGCTCCTTAGGAATGAGCAGCAGCTCATTTCCTTGGGAAACACAACAGGAGTGGAGTAACTGAACTTGTGTGTCTCTCCAACCCCCTTCAGAGCTACATTGGAGCAATAATGCTCTGCTTCTGCTCTAGGAGAGAAACCTCCCTCAGCAATGGTGCCTTCCATTCTCATCTCCAAGACAGGAGACATGCTGGTGATTGGAGGAGCAGGTGGAGCCTGGATTGTCAGTGCTACTAGTATGGTGAGTGAATAGGTACAGCAGAGAAATACCTTCCACTGCACAAGGGGAGCACAACCTGTACTGAACAAAAGGAATTACTTTGCTGCTGAAGTCTAACAAACACCTTGTTCAGAAATCAAGAAAACACAGGTAAGGCCACAAGAGGAAAAAGAGAAGTGGTTTTACTTCAGCTTTCTTAAACTGGAGAGAAGCAGGGGAAGGAGTCCATGCTAGGACCTGAGCTGAATACAGGAAGAACAATTGTCAGTATAAAGATGTAAGATCCATCAGTAGATATTGAATTCAAGGACACCACTTTGGCTCCTGGAAAGCATTTATGTGCTCTCTCTGTTATTATTCTATTAGGACTCATGGTTGAGTGCTGGTTGAGTCCTGGTTCAGTGCAGGTCCTCTTGCAGCCCAGGTTTGCCCATCCTGCAGGCAGGATTTACAATAGAGCTGCTCTGGCCTAACACCAGTGCAGAGGCTGGCAGAATGTGACCCAGGTTTTTATTCAATATCCGTAGTCAGGGCAGCATTTGTTTCCTTGCAGGCAATTATAAACAAGCTGTGGTTTGGCTATGACTTGGAACATGCTATTTCAGCTCCCATCATGCATACTGAAGGTGACAGTATCCTGTTTGAGGACCACTTCAGTGAGGTGAGTGGCCTCGTTTGGATCTTCTTCTCCTTTTGGTGAGAAGGACACTGCTTCTGTAACTCTCCTGAAAAATCCTGGTTGCTTAAATCTCACCTCTCAACCTGACCTCACATACACATCCTTCATTTTCACACCTGGCAATGCTAAGACCTCAGGCTTCTGCCCCATTCACTTCATTTCCTCTTCTCTCCCCCTTACAGGAGGTTAGAAGCGGCCTGCTGGGAAGAGGACATAAGGAAAAGAAAGTTAAGTTTGCAATGAATGCTGTGCAGGGAATTACCAAGGAAGGAAAATGCATCTCTGCTTACTCCGATAAAAGGAAGCTGGGGAAGTCAGCTGGATATTAGCATGAAATGCCATCACAACTCACAAAACTACAGGAGATAACTAGATTCAGAATGTACTTTGGCTTGGACATGCCAGTAATGCCTGTTCCCATCAGGATTCCTCTGAGAGCATGGGTAAAACTTGTGCTTAAACCAAATTCCAGAGAAAGCAAGTCACCCTCAGGCAATACAACAGGTCAGCCAGCCTTGGTTATAGTTACACCCTCCCTCGCTTATCTGATACATGGAAAAACGTATTTCTTGAGCATGTCGGCTATTAAGAGTAAGATAATACAAAGTGGGAAAGGAAAACTGGTCCATGACCCACTGAGAACACTGTGATGGCCCAGATGTATCTTGCATTCCTGCTGGAGAGTCCCAGCTAAGGGTAGAATTGGTTTCTTTCAGGCTGTTGCCACAATAAGCTAATTATTATTATTGTGACTCAGCAATGTGAAGTAACTCTTCTGGTTATGAGGATTAGAAGCAGTGTCTGTAGGGTCTGAACTGTAAAATTGTAAGTAAGTGTCCAGGCTTAGAGGGTGGGTTTGGAATGGAAGAGAGTAAAACTCCACACTCTTCCTCTTTGGTTCCCTACCCAAAGAAGCCCTATTTTTCCCAAAGGTGGCAGAAGAAATTGGCTCACCATAGCTGACATGTGCTACTACACTCTTGCTTTGCACATGCAAAGGTCCCACAAAAGCTCAGAGTGACTGTGCCAAAGCATCCTTCAACCCTGCACACTGGTGACTTTGAGAATAAGCCTCCTATTGGACAATGTGTGTTCCCTGGTCCTGGGATGGACAGGCTTCAGCTCAGCTCCCTGGGGGCACCTCTCCCTGTGGCGAGAGGAGTCCCAGATCATGCCAGTCCTCCCTCCACATGCCAACAGAAGATAAGTCATTTGGGAAGGCAGCTGAGGCCCGCAGTTACTTTGGGGAGCTTTAGAACTTTCTTCAAAATGCAAAGGATGTGTGCCCAGAAGGGCTTGTTGGTAGCCATGAGCTCAGCCTGGCCAGGCAAACACCAGGACTGCTGATAAGTGATGCAGCGCTACCAAGCATTACCAGAATGCTTTTCTCCCGTAGCCTAAGGACATGCTCTAACCCCCTGTTACCACAGCTAGCCTCTAGGCAGAACTTGTACACTGTCTTAAAAGAACTTACAAAGAGAGGAATCCTCTGGAGGAGAGAACAGAAGTCATGTGGCTGGACACAAAAGGTCTGTAGTTATTTCATAACTTTACCTTGCTCAAAATGTCCAAGAATCAAACATTAAAAAAACCCCCAAAACCAAAACGCAACCTCCCCAAAGCTTTTCTCAAATACCAGGGACAAGTTCCCATGACTCCCAACAGCTCCATTTTCTGAAAGCTGCTGAGCTGTACTTCCCTATGAGCACAGACAACGTTGTATGTGTGTTTCTGAAATTGAAGCCAAACCAGGGCAAGGCACTAGCAGAAGCCTCCCCTGTGTATTTTAGTTCTTATCTCACACAAAGCTCATGATATTCCTAATACTGAAACAAACAAAATTCCTCTGTAAACACCATAACAAGTACTTGTGCACACAGTGTTAAAAACCAAACAAGGCCATGCACAAACCCACTTGCAAACAAGGTCAGATAGGTTTAAAGTCTACGTTCTTACCCACAAAGTCTGTCCAATAAAGCCATTGACTTGTTGGAATCTCAGCCTTCACTTGCCCTTTAATGATGTGCTGAGTCAAGCCGACTAAGCCAGACACGTGTTCTCCTTCAGAAACTGTACACTGAGGACTATAGCATGACTGCAGCTGTATGTGAGGGGGTTCTGATGTTTGAGCTTAATGAGAGGGAATTCCGAGCTGCCAGATCATAACCACAAGCACTTAGTCATGCATCTGAAAGACAAGTTTGTTATGTGGAGAGCCAGTTCCATGCACTGCCCCCTCTTTCCTCATCCTAGTGGAATATATCTTAAATCCCCTAGTTCAGGAAAGACTACTGATTTCTCCATTAGCGCTGCTCACTCCAGCAGAAGTGGCACAGCATCCTGTTAGTCAACATTAAAATATGGCTGAATGTGAATAAGGCCAGGGAATAAGCCTAAAGTTTGTGGGGGGGGGGGGGGGGGG
>JAOEHY010012706.1:0-12348 GCA_025447955.1 Psilopsiagon aurifrons
GCGATAGGGAAAAAAGTTCCAAGGAAAGACACTAGTAACAATATTTTTCTGATTGGTGTCATAAATCAAAACCTTGAGCTGGTGAATCAGTATATACATTAAATCATCCTACTTTCATGCATTAAAAAGATACATCAGAAAACATGTTACCCAGTTCAACATCTCGCTAGCAGAAAGCCTGAACACTGAGACACGGGAGACACAAGACTAAGACACAGTAAGACACAAGTGCCACAGGAATAAGTCAGTTCAGGAAGAGGGCAATACCTGTAGGAAGCAGGGATGATGGGCAGAAACGGAAAGAAGAGAAATGCCTGGGCACAGCAGTGACCCACTCCTGTGGGGACGCCAACAGTTTTCACCACAGGAGCTTGCTGTCGGGGAGCCCTAGGAGAACATGCTACATCTATTAGTTTAAAGAGCTTAGGAACTCCAACTTTTTTGTATGCAGCAAGTAAAGTCACCTCTGCTTTTCAGTTTTTGGTAGCTCAAGGAAAAGAATTTCAATTAATTGAAACGGAGCTTATACAGGAACTCCCTCTAGTTTCAAGGCCTGGACTTCGGAGCATAAGCAGTCTCTACCAGTTGTACTTGCCCATGGCATGGGGGCTAGAACTAGATGATCTTAAGGGCCTTTCCAACTTGAACCATTACATGACTCTACGATTCTGCGTGTAATACAGTCGCACTGCTACAAGGAGTATCCACATGCTTTTCTCAGGAGAGAGCATAACGCAGGTTATAGGTTTGGATGCACGCTTTAAACCTCACTGCACCTCCCCATATGCAGTCAGTCCCATCTACAGGTGGTGCTTAAAGCTGTCTAGAAGGGCAGATAAGGAATCCAAGTCCTTTTGTGAAAATGCAGTCCTAAGAAAACTTGACCCAACTTCCTAAAATCACACATTTTGCAGGAGACAAGATAAGCTGAGACAGTGTTTGACCAGACAACATTATTTCATACACAAGTTACATGGTGAAGCAAAAAAAAGAGGAAATGAATTTTGACTTTTAGATTAAAAAAAAAAAATCCAACTTCTTATTTAATTTAATAAAAGGATACACAAGGTAGAAAATGTGTGCAATTAACCATGTAGATTTTTTTAAAAGGTGTAAAGAGCTACATTGAATGGTGTCCCTCAAAAACATAACCTCACAGAGGTGGTGAATAGATACAGTGAAACCTCAGACAAATGTTTCCTTCTGTTTTTTTATGGTAGCAGGGACTTTTAATCAGTAATTTAATTGGATAGATAACAAAGAAATTTTTTTTTAGTGATCTTTCTAGTAAAAAGCATTTATCTGATGAATTTTCTCTTACTTTGGTCCCCTTTTTGCTTAGCACTTGTGTGGATTGCTTGTCACCCATATGTCTACCACAGATTCAAGGGCCAGCCTAAATAATGGCTTAAAGCTTCCATATCCTTTGTGTTTATTACTACAGCCCTCCATATAACAGATGTACACTTTCTAGTGGGTATTTTAACTAGAAAGAAGGCAGACATTATCTTTGATTATCAATACTTACTATTTGGTAAACCAGCCAAAAAAAAGGAAGTTTTCAGGGAAGATGCTCTAATACTAACCAATCTGGAGCTTATGTGTGACTCTTTCTGAGCTGCCCTGAGAGGGAGGATAAAAAGACAGCTGCCCTTTCACTACCTATTACAGGGACCCAGGTCTCTGCAAAAGCAACACAGTGCTCTTTCACTATATCAGTCAAGATGCTTTCCCTTTCTACTCTATAGACAAACACAGAAAAACAACATATGCTATTTCTTTAAGCAGACTTAGAGTGTTTCATTAGGGTTTTGCAACAATAGACATTATAGATAGGAGACAAAATGCCTATCCTTCAAGGTAAAAACAGGGCTTTAACTTCCTCTGTGTTATATTACCATGCAACACTAAAGGGCCTCACTAAAACAAAGACCCTATTTGTCTGCATATGTATATGCAAATATGCATTGCAGAAACACACAAGCACGCATATGTTTTATGCATGTAAACACATATATGCATAATAGATCTGAGTTAGAAAACACTGCTGTATATTAAACAACCATTAAATAATTGTAAAGTTATTATTTTACTAAAAACTCAACAGAAAAAGCATGCATACTAAAAATGTAAAAATACATACGCTGAACATACAAACTCTGCTGGGGAAAAAAATAAGTTTAGGAAAAGCTGACAGTAATAAAACCAGACAGTTAAAATCTTACTGCAAAGAATCTAGTTTAAACCTGGGAGTCTTGAGCATCTATACACAGGACCATATCAAAGAAAGTCAGAGCATTAAAATCACATTAAAATAACCAGAACTGGAACAGCCAGAATACCCTCTGTTTAACTCTACCAGCAAGAAAACAAACACACATTTCACACGCTGCATCATGTCACACACCACCTTAATTTAGCTATCTTAAATTGGGTTGTTCTCAAAGAAAAGCTTGTATTATGACTATACCTTTAAAAATTTCATGTTTTCTCTGTTTGTGTTTTAATATGAAGAAAAACCAAGGTTGAATCAGGAGTTTTAAATTTTCATGCTTAATTTGATAGTTCAGCACTTTTGCAGTTGAGTTTGCAGCACACACAGATCGGTTTCCTCACGCTTTCCCGCTTATTTTTCAGCACACAGGAATTCTTAAGAACGCTGCACAGTGCATACACAATTTGTAAGGCATGCCCATCGTCACTTGTTCAGCTTTATGCACCAAATGAGACATGCTTCAGGTTTCTAGGTGCGCATCTCACGATGACGTTTAAAATTTTATCACCTAGTTTCCAGGGAACTGAGGCTTTGAATCTATATTTGAAATACCACCTGAATGGGTGAAACATATTGGTATTCCACACACAGCCTCCTGCTGTCATTCCACTGTTGGCATGGGACAGTCTTCATCAAGACTTAGAAAACCTCATTCAATATTCCTCTCTGGAGGATCTGACACTTACTGTGAATTCTGCTCTTCAACTTAAATACCAGTGTCTGTGGCAGGCCAATTCTATCATTGCAGATACAGCATCCCTCAGGCGAGGTCCAACCTTTCTCTTGCAGTGCACCCAGGGATTAGCTTGACTTCCCCTAAATTCTCTCCAGTGCACAGTACGAGCTAATCTTTCCTGTAGGAAGCAGGAGATGGGGTTGCCATGACAACAGAGCACATTCTAGCAGTGGGACCACTGAGATGAGCTGAAAAGACGACAGTGAAACATGCACTCAGCCTTCCTTCGGGGCTATGGGCTTCTTCCTCCAGGATTTAATTCCCCTGCAAGTTTACTGACAAGCCAGGAGGTTGATTAGCTCTGTATTTTGCTGGGGGGGAGATTACTAGTTAAGAATATGGTTGAGAAATCATAGCATTATTTAATGAAAATGCCATTCCTGCTTATGTTAAATTGCTGATTTTATGAGCAGAGTGGCTGCTTTTATAGCACTACTTGTTCATACACATTAGTCCTACACTTAGTCCATGCTACCATCTCACTGTAATAAAGAAAGAACGCACAAGCTGAGTCCCGTGCTTCAGCTTTGTTTTCCCAGCATATTAGGCATGTGGTCTTCCTTTAATGTTTTTACACTCATACACATACATGCACACAAAGAGCACAGTACCACGTCTGTGTTTGAAGCTCAAAGGTTTCTGCTGGTGGGGGAGGGGATACTGAGAAAAGCAAATCACAGCAGCCACGTGTCTTACATAAACGACAAAACAGCCACAATAAGCTTTGGGAGGTCTGTTCATCAGGCAAAAGAAAATTGAGTGATCCACACCGTAAATACCAGCTATTTACTGCCCCAGAATAGTGCCTGGATCCTATGCTTTAAACACCTTTATTTCTCAATGGCAATAATAGAAAGCTTTTATAGTTCCCGGATTTCAATTATTTACACATTTTTAATTGTTCAGTCAAATTTTCAGGCAAAGGGGTTTTCTTTGTGTTTTAATATCTCTTACAAAACCACACAACATATTACTGTGGTAAATTCCTGGAGGCTGGAGCCTGACTGTGTCTTCTCCTGTTATTTCAGACACGAGTGCGTCTCAGTGAGCTTTCACATTAAAGGAGCAGCAACTGAGAATGTAAGGCCATCCTCTAATCAGGTTTTAACTGTCTGTTTGCACAGATCAGATTCTTTCCTCCTTTGTGCCTTTGCTCTTGAGCATGTAACGTGTGTGGTTGCACATAGGACACTCCATCAGCAGGTAAGATGCACCAGTCCCCTCAGTACCTGTAATGGCTTTACGTATCCAAATACTAAAAGAGCTGCAGATGAGTCAAATCTACACCATCTAAACCCACTTCTCTCTCTGGAAATTTCAATAGAAAAGAACCTTCATAATGCTCTCTGCCACATGAAAGAGAAAGAGCCCAGAGGCTTCATGTAGCCAGAACTCCTATGTGTAGGGGAAGTCAGGGGGATGGGCAAAACAGCATGCAGCTCTAACAGCTTTCCCTGTGAAGTGAGTTATACAGGACAGCTGGCAGGTTAATCCCAACTAACTTAGTCTCAGTAAACCTGAGAGCCTTATAAGGCTGAAAATAAAGCTTTGGTTGGAGTGAGAAGACGCCTTTCTCAGGGAAGCACCTTGCTGCCTGGAATGGATAAAGGAATTGTTAGGAACTCTGGGGGAATGGGGACATGAGGAAGCCCAGGTCAGGATCTCCAAATTATCATCAAATTACTGTTTTTTTTCCCTGGTACTACACCGATTGCATTTACAGTGAGAAGCCCACAGACAAAACCCAACCACACAAAAGCACACAAGTTCTTTTCTATGGATAGACAACACTGCACTTCTGCAACCTTGAAAAGTACCTCAGTTGTTGCACAACCCATTGAGTTTTACCTTAATTTGGATCTTAGCATGTGTTGGGAATATACATGAATAAAACAGTACCCAGCAGAATCTGCTGGCTCTGACTTGTCCCACAGATGCTGCACACAGTAAATCACCTGTATTTGTTATCATCTAATTAGGGTTAGGTTTTTCTTTTTTCTTCTCCACTTTTCCACTCATGTTCTATGCAACTGGAGAAATGCCAAATCATGTAAGCGACATATGGTTTTGCTTTTGAAAACATCCCGCCGGAACCCCCAAACACTGGAAAAATCTTCGGCTAAATACTTTTCAGTTCAAGACTCAATATTTTACACCTTGAATTCCACTGGGAAACACTGATATTTGTAGGCATGCAAATTGGTTTTTGAGGAAAAGGGGCATATAATCAGCTGTTGAATGATGGTACAGATTTTTCCTGTCATATGCTGCCTCCTCACAATGTGAAAAGAACAGTTAAAAGCAAGATGAATGCTGTGAAAATAGCTAAACCACATTTATGGTTAATGGAAGTGAAGTTCTGTTTCCTTTTTTTGTTTGTTTCACAAACTATAACTGTAGATATCAGTAAATATTGGCCTTAGAAAGGCAAACATTCATTTCTTAATGTGGGAAACTTTCATTTAATAATAAACAACCAAGCTAGTGTTTCTGGAAAATCAGTCTTTCAACCAAGAAAAAGTCCTATGTTCCTTTAGTTTTTGGATAGGGAATGGATTCCCCTGCCAGTACCCTGAACAAGTAGCACCCTATTACATATGCATACATATTATGTATGCATATCCCTGGGTATACCCACGGAAAGGCATCTGTTCCAGTGAACACAGGAGAAGCTTGCCAGAACAAGGAACAAGCTAAATGCAAGGTGATCACATGTATATAAGCCATCTACTTTAATTGAGGAACAACATGTATATGTAACACAATAGGAGCAAAGGAGCATGCTTCTAAGGCTCGAGTTGTGTGACCAGCTACCAGCTCTAGCTGTTTAGCAAAAAAAAAGCAGCTACCACTGGTCTCATTGGCCTGCTCTATCTTTTTCCAAGGTAGAATCTACCTTTATCAAGGTTGGAGTCTGAATTTTGCCCTTCATTTACTCTCTTGCTTGGGAGGGAAATGAGAAGTGAATACACAAGAGCCACTTTTCCTCTCAACAGGACACCCACCATTTAAAGACAACATGTGGGAGCTCAGAAGACACATCCTGTCCTATGTTTCTGCATGAATTCACAGCTTTGGCCACGAATGAGGAGCCTGAGGATTTCACGTTAAAAATAAACAGGAAAAAAGAGAGGAAAATGAAACTATGCATAGGTCCAACATGAAAAGTTGACATGAGAAAGTGAAGGCTTCTGTTTTGATTGCCTGTCTTTATTATACTTAACTGTGAAATCTCCAGTGAATTCTCATTTTTATTATATAGTTTCTGTACATAGCTGTTCACAGAGTCCTTTGAAATCTGTGGATGAAAGGAAATATCAATCTCCTTTTTAAGAACTATTCATTTGAGATTAAACAGTGCTAAATGCTGAGCCCTGAACAAAAGGTTTAAGCACATGTAAGTCTCGCTGAAGCAGAGCAACAGTGCCCAGTATTTTACAGGATCAAACTTGTGATTTGGGGTTTTTAAACCCCTAATTCCCTATCCTTGCCTTTCTCTTTTTAAATATATCTTTGTAACTCAGACCTTGCTTTTGTCAGATGAATTCCATACGCAAAACACTAACTGACCTTCAGTCCTGGTGGAGTGATAAATCAAGAAGCCTACACCGGTGCAAGCTACACCACTACCTTCTGAGAGCAAACACTCAGTTTTCATATTCTAAGCACAGAACTATGGCTCGTAGCTACTAATCAGAATACACCTAAATCTGTAAATGAAAAGTTTTGGTTTTGCACTTTCAGAGGATAAAAAAATTGTTCTTATACATAATCTTGTTTTATTTTTGGAAATGTAAGACATAACTAAGCATTTTTCTGCTGTAATCTTATCCATTGGATCATTTAGACATTTCTGGTACCTCCTAGATTGTTTTCTGCACCTGTGATTCCTCCCAATTCACCGACTTTACTCAAGGCTTACAAACAGGAGTAAGTATTAGCAGAATCAGTGTTCAGGAATTTTGAATCAAATTATTTGTCAAGTAATGACATTTCAGGAGATATCATTTTTTTCAATTGCAAAATTATAAAAATGACTGTGATTTCATTCTAATAGCCAATGTAATTTATACAGAAAAAATGAAACAGCCTGTCCTTGTAAAATTGAAATAAAATTCTGGTTTCTTAAGCAAATGCTTTGCATTTTGGGAATATTATACCAATTCTAGAAAAGTGCTCATTGAAGGGATAAACTACCCCATTGTTACACATGGGCAATAGTAAACAACATGAAACTATTTTATTCATACATGGAAATTATAAATGCAAGATGAGGTCAGATGTTCTCAGTAAGATGCTCTTTTTTTTAGACCTTTAAGATTAGTTTATCAGATTGGGAGTGGTGGAAAAGCACAGCAAAGATAAAAATACTTTTTCAAATGTCTGTTGTTCATACATCTTTTAAAAAATGAACTTCATAACTTTCTTAAACAGACAACAGGGTGGGCCTGAGTAATCTCCAAAGGTCCCTTCCAAATTCAACTACACTGAGAATTACATAGGCTCCTTTGTGGCAGTACAGTAGTCTCTGGGGAGTGAGACCAACAAGGAAAGATTATGCAGTACTTATGTCTGATAGACATTCTTATTCCAAAAAGAGGACACATTGAAAACAACAATGACTTTAAAATACATGTCGTTATTTCCAGCAGAAGCCCTGACCACTTGCCCTGGTTTCGGCTGAGATAGAGTTAATTTTCTGCCTAGCAGCTGGTGCACTGCCATGTTTTCAACTTTAGTCTGAGAACAGTGCTGATAACACCGATGTTTTTAGTTGTTGCTAAGTAATGCTTGCCCTGATCAAGGACTTTTCAGCGTCTCGTGCTCTGCAAGTGAGGAGGGCACAAGAAGCTGGGAGGAAGCAGAGATGGAACACCTGATCGAAACTAGCCAAAGGGGTATTCCACACCACAGCACATCATGCCCACTATATAAACGGGGGGGAATTACCCAGAAGGCCCACATCGCTGCTCCGGTCGGGCTGGGTATCAGCCAGTAGGTGGTGAGCAATTTACTGTGCATCACTTGTGTTTATTGTTATTTTTCCTTTCTCCTTTTAGTTTTATATTCCCTCCCCTTGTTATTTCCTTTCATATTATTGGTGGCAGTAGTAATAGTTTTGCATTATACTTTAGTTATTGGATTGTTCTTATCTCAATCCATGGAATTTACATTCTTTATATTCTCCTCCCCCATCTTGCCCGGGGAGAGGAGGAGAGCAAACGGCTGTGTGGTGCTGAGTTACCAGCTGGGCTTAAATCAGGATATCATTCTCCTGTAAGAGGGCAAGAATAGATATATCCTCCTGACCCTGACACCATGTTACAGCTACAGGTAACAGTGACAGGCAGCAGAACAGGCTGAGCATGTTTCCATGGCCTGCCCTCCCACCATCCAGCTCTTTCCAGGTCAGACATCTTGAAAACCAGACCTTGCATATGTTGTCTACACTATCATCAGCCTTGTGGACCACACTAGGAAGTAGGTTCTGGCCTTTGGACCAACAACAGCAGATTGACTTTTGTCCATGCTGCTTAGGATAGAAGTAGCTTTGTCCGTATTTCATAACACTTAGCCATCTCATCTGCATGGCAACCCCAAATTAACCAAATGATGAGACAGACATAGCACAATCCTCCACAGCAGTGGCTGTAGAAGCACAACGACATTGCATTGTGATTTCAAAGAACTTAGAGGCACTTGGTTGTCTTGTTCCCATAAGAAGCCTGAATATGAACTGCACAGATATGGTATGTATGATCTGGGGACCGGACCCAGGTCTGAAAAAAATGCAAAAAGCCAATAAATAGCTTAAAGATTCATTCTTGCCTTTTAAAGCTCTTCAAGGATTTTCCCTCCATTATTTTTGTAATATTTTTTAACCTATATTAAGCATTTGGCACCTACCACATCCTTTGTGATGCACAAAAAATATCTTTTACTTATTCTGATCATAACCTCTGTTAATTCCATCTGATGGCCCATACATTCTATATTAAGAGAGACAACAAATAATTTGTCCTTCTTAATCTTCTCCATGCCACTCGTGACTTCCCAAATGTCAGTTATGTCCTCTTAAATCATCCTTTTTTCCAGGTTAAAGAGTCATAGTCAATGTAGCTTCTCCTCTTGTGGACACATTTTCATATGCTTGATTTTCCTTATCACCTTCCCTGCACCTTTTCTTCTATACAATTTTTGGAAAAGGGAGGACAGAATGACACTGCAGGTACATAAATTTACACAGGGATGTGACAGAAATATAACAATTGCTATGCTGGGTCAGAGAAAGTCCATTTAGCCTAATATCCTGGTTTTGATGGTGGTAAAAAAGGGGATGCTACTGTTCACTGGTTTGTTATCTATTTATTTGCTGGTAGATCCAGTACCAATCTCTGTATTAAGCTCAGAAGCATCTTCCTTCAATCTGTAACCTCATCAAGGTTTGCGTGCCAAAAACCTTGTCCACTTTTTCCAACTGCCCTATCTGATTTAACAACTATGTATAAATCCAGTTAAACCCAATCTTTAGCACTGCTTCTACCAATCCATAACACTGTGTTTTCCAGCTGCTGATCTAACATCAAATTCTGTTTAACCCGCATCTTCAGTGCTACTTCAAAAATGTATTAACTCTCCATCTGCTCGTAAATTATTACTGAGCTCTGGGCTGATGTTTTCATAGATCTATTTACTATCCCCCTAAGGTCCTCTTCCAAGGGGGTAACAGCCATTCACAACCTTTGCAGACTGCATATAAATTGAGGATTGCCTTTCTTCATTATTTTTACTTTAAATTCACCACAGCTGCATTTCTTATGCCATTTTATCATCCAGTACCATGAGATTCTTCTGTAACTCTTTACAACCAGGATCTGTTTTATGAACCTGAGTAACTTAGTTTTGTCAATGACACGTCACCTTGCTCTCCAGCCTTTTTCTGAACTATTTATAAACATTTTGAACAGCAAGAGCCCTACTGCAAACCCATTTAGACTCCACTGGTGACCTCTCTCCACTGAGAGAACTAAACATTTATTCATATTCTCCATTTCTGATTTTTCAACCACTAGATACTACAAAGCCTTTAGGAAGGGCTTTTTAAAAAGCTTTTAGGAAAACCCAGATGGATTACGTTTTCCTCCCCTTTGCTGAGGGCTACCTTCCTTTACAACACATTTGCACAGAAGCAAGCAAGCTGAAATGTCCAAGCACAGACCTTGGAGAGAGCTAACAATTAAACTGAGTGACTGAGCGTTCCAGTGGTCAGGCTTGCAGACCCTGACCCTTTTCTGAACAGCACATAGATGTACCAAACACCAGCCACAAGTTCAGTGACTAATAGTTTTGACTCTTAACAGGTTTGAGCTCCTGACTCTTCCTTGGTATGTTGCATTTCTACATTGAGTTCTCGGTTATGTTTCTATACAGAAATCCTGTTCTTCAGGGCAGTTTCTATGGATGTGACCAGCAAAGACCTCTGTTTTTTTTATTTGCAGCTCCCTGGATACCAGTTGCAATATTACAAGATTCACATTTGCTGTCCTCCATTTCAATGCAAGATGCTTTGAAGGTCAGATCATTTTTACCTACCTGAATATGTGTGAGCATTAAACTATATATTCCCAATCAGGAAATTCAAAGCACAGGCATTTAAAATATTTAAATTAAATATGATCTGGGTACTATCACAAAAAGGTTGCATTTAGCACCATGCAAATTTGGACAAATTAAAATGTTCTGTAATGTAAAACATATTCACAGCCTGAGATAATAGAGCTCATTTCCACATCTCTGTTTTCCAAGCTCAGTGCTATTCCTGTTATATAGTGTTAAATTATATTCTCTAAATTTATTTTCTTTCAGTACCTGTTACTTCTAGTATTTACATTAGCTATTAAAGCAGCTGATACCTGTTTTTTCATGTGAATTTTGCTCTGCAACCTTGTGTCTTTATGCATGAGCTATCCAAATAAGGCAGGCTAGCATCAGGTGGGGCTTGTCAGACAGGAAAAAAAACTTCATAAAATTGACCAGTGTGTTTATTGATTTATTATCTTAGTGTTCATAATTTTGGTCAGAAAGCAGCATCTCTTGGCCACATTATTCAGTCTGGCTTTTCCAGCTGATTTTAAAAATCCAGGAAATCCAAGTGCTTATTGCTCAAACACTGAAGAAATACAAATACTACCTTTAGTTAAGAAAAGAAAACCTAATCTAAATAAGCTTTATTGAAGTAATTTCTGCTTCATTGCTGATATTTGTTGTATTACAGGATATTGATTAATTTTAAAGATTACCAGTAAATGCACTAGGGTTTACTTGTGCTGTCTCTCTCTTCTGTGCATATTTCCCACCTGTTTATTTCCTATCCGGGAGCAGAAATAGCTCTACTGGAACATGTCTTCTAAATGCATAAATTATTTTCCATTGCCTCAGAGAAAAAACCAAACCCAAAACCAAACCCAAACCAGCATAATGCAATTGCGGTAGATATTATCAGTATGATAAATGCTTTTTATAGTGCTCATGGTTTCAAATGAAATTAATTTTATAAGCTGCATCAAATTTCCTTCCTATTACACCAAATCATGTCACTATGGTACTTTGGTTGACCTACTGTGTATTTCTGTGTTTGAATACATTTATGTCTGGTTTTAATGTACCAGGAAGTCTGATTTTCCCTGATACAATATTTGGCCTTTTCAGAATTTTCAGCTTCTTTTCCCTTATATATCAATTTATATTACTGTTGAGGAGAAAGATACTGATATTAAAAAAAGCTGGCAAGAGCATGCAATAACACATAATGAGATGACTGAAAGTTCTGTAAACAAGCAGCTTTGAAAGACCAAAATGCCTGTTTCCAAATCATGCCAGGCAGGAAGTTCTAGTTAATGCTCCCTGAATAGCTTTATGAATTCAGAGCAGGAGAAAATATTTTAAGTAATTTCTATCTTAAAGATCTCAGTAAATAACAAAGTTTCATAAACCATATTGGCTGATGATGTTTCTCCAGGAGCTGCCATGAGAGACACACACAGAAATCAATATGAGGAAACAAGAAAAGTGATAGCACGCTAATGGCGCAGCAAAGTGACAAAAATCTCAGCTATTAATCTTTTAAAATCTAAGGATGAATATTTGGTGTAAGACCAAGAGTACCAAAATCAAAAATGAAACAGTTCATCTTCTTTGCATAACTACAAAGAGAGGCAAGAAAGATATGCTACCAGCTCTGGCTTGACAAAGCATCATAATTGTCGTGGTTTAAGCCATAAATCAGCCACGCAGTTTGTTCACTCACTTCCCCCTTTTTCTCCCCTCTGCTCCTGGA
>JAOEHY010012709.1:0-12425 GCA_025447955.1 Psilopsiagon aurifrons
GGAGGCGGTGGCGAGGCTCGGCCCCTCCCTCCGCCCCTGCTCCCGGCCCGGGGCACGGCCGGGCCCCGCGGCCCGCGCGAACAAAGGGGCCGCCCAGCGCCGATATCCTCCTGGTTGCCGGTCCTCGGCGCCCGCCGGAAGCGGGGTGGGAGGGTGGAAAGGCAGCGCGGAGGCGCCTCCCGGCCGCAGCCCTCAACATGAGAGCTTTAACATCAGAAACAACCGAGAAGTGCACCTTGTGCTCGGGCTCCCTGCTCCGCGGCACTCGGTCCCAGCTCTGGAGAGCAGACGGTCTCGAAGCACACCTGAATTTACGGGGTAGCGGATTAGACTGATAGAAGGACAGGAGTGGCTGGCCGTGCTTCCTTGAAGGAAGGAGAACCCAATTACCAAGGATTTTCTGGGGAATGCAGCAAAGAGAAAGCACCGGCAGCCTTGGAAAATCATTCATTCAGAGCCAGGAAGGGTGGGCCCAGCAGATAATCATCACTTGTCCTTCACCCCTCTGCCGTAACGCCCAGAGCTGTAGCTGGGCTAACATTAGGTGGGGATATAACGGAGCAGGGTTGGAGAATCATAGAATTGGGTTGGAAAAGACCCTTAATATTAAGTACAACTGTCAACCCAGCATTGCCAAGTCCACCCCTAAGCCATGTCCCCAAGCCCCATATCTACACATCTGTTAAACACCTCCAGGGATGGTGACTCCAGCACTGCCCTGAGCAGCCTGTTCCAATGCTTGAGCACCCTTTGGTGAAGAAATTGTTCCTAATATCCGACAAAAACCTCCCGTGGTGCAGGTTAAGGCCATTTCTTCTTGCCTTCTCTTGTTACTTTTGGAGAAGAGACAGACGCCCAGCTCCTTCCATCCTCTTTCAGGTAGCTGTAGAGAGTGATAAGGTCCCCCTGAGCCTTCTCTTCTCCAGACTAAACCCTCCCAGGTCCCTCAACCATTCCCATCAGACTTGTGCTCCAGACTCTTCACCAGCTCCATTACCCATCTCTGGATGCACTCCAGCACTTAGCTATTGCCTGTGCCCTGAAAGAGTATCTAATTCAGAAAGGAGTGGAAGTGCTTTGTACAAGGGGCACAACTCCATTTAGCGTACTTTACCAGCTCTATAGACCCCCACATCACTCGAGGGGCAGCACATCTTGTTTGGTTATCAGATGCTATGCAGAAGCCCTCAGGCCATGCAGTAGCAGAGGAAGGTCCCACCTTGCACAGCCCCAAAACATGTTGCTGTGTGCTCTGTACGCCCTGTGTAGGCCCAGAAAAGCACAGCAGAGATGCAAGTGAAGGAGATGCAGGCAGCAGTACATAGTAGAATGAAGCTGAGGTCAAGTGAGCATCACCCAGAATATGAGATTTGACAGCCCTGGCCTCAGCATGGCAACACAGACCCAGGAGGCAGTTGCTGGCATCCTCATCTTGCAGAGGAGAAGCCAAAGCAGAGAGAAGCAAATTGGCTGGTCCAAGTCAAAAATAGAACCTGAAGCACCTGCTTCTGACGCCTCTGCTTCAACTGTTGGTTCACTGCCTTTCCTGACGTTTTCCATACATCCAAGCTCCAGTCATTGCTTTCCAGTTCTGGAATCAAGCTATTTGTCTCCTCTCTAATCTGCAGTTGCCTAGGGAGACAGGATGCCACCAGGAGAGCTAAAGGAGAAGGTGCCTATCAAATCAGGCTGGAATTTCAACAGGACGTCTCACTTCTCTGTTCAGCTTCATTCCTAGTTTTGCTGCTCTGCCAGTTGGTATCCTTGGGTCCAGGTTTCTTTCCTTATCAAAATGGTGATGGAATGAGGCAGTGGGTTCCAGAGAGACTAACAAGAAGCATTACATGCAGCTACGCATTTTGTAAGGAGGAGTGTAAATTTAAAGCTTTAATGTTTTCAGGTGCTTCAGGTAGGATTTCAAACTGCTCAGAAGTTAAACCTTCTCTTTTTTCATCAACTGCACAATTTTATGCTGTACCTTATACACGCTAAATTGTTCTTATCACTAAAACTTCAATTTAATTGTTTAATTTACAGCCCTCTAAAGGTCAGCACATCTGGGGGTATATTTTGCCTGCCAGTATCCCATGGTATGCACAGTAGCTCATTGCTTCTCCACTTCAGCAGCACAGGTCTTGATTTTAAAAGCACTTGTGGTTTTCTTCTTTCAATCTCAGTCATCCCAAGGGCTCTGTGTATAAATAGTCATATATTGTAATGACCATTATAGTTTATGTTCCAGTAGTGACTCAGGGTGTCCTGCAATCCATTGTGTCAGGCTTTGATGCTCCCTGAAGAAGAGGCAGACCTGCACACCAAGGAGCCAGGATTCCCTTATGCTTGTGCATTCTGCAGCGCTGATGCAAAACCAAGGGGAGAATTGAGCCCACTGGTTTCAATAAGATGAAGCTAGAAAAAATTCAGAACTCTTAAGTCATTTCCTTGACTCATTTTGACAAATCTGCCTCTCTGACTAAACTTTCTCAGGGGAAATTCCAGGGAGAGAAGGAAAGTTCATCCAGCGCCAGAGCTCCCGTTGTGATGTGACTGAAGTACCCATAGACTTGAATTTGTGTCTTTGCCGTCAAGTGCTCTCCCACAGAGCTATCCCTCAGCTTTTGTTGTACCTGCTTTCCACAAACAAAGCTTCAAGATGAAAATAAATGTTGAAATCCCATCATTCAGCAGAGCAGCACTACTACTTAAAAAAAAAAAAAAAAAAAAAAAAAAAAACAACCACATTTATTTATTGCCTTCTAATACCTAAAGTGGGAAACAATACTTGAAAGGGACTTTTGACAAGGGCCCATAAGGATAGGACAAGGGGCAGTGAATGGCTTTAAGCTGGAAGAGGGGAGATTTAGATTAGATGTAAGGAAGTTCTTCCCTATGAGGTGTTGTGAGGCCCTGGCACAGATTGCCCAGAGAAGCTGTGGCTGCCCCATCCCTGGCAGTGTTCAAGGCCACGCTGGACAGGGGTTGGACCAAACTGCTCTAGTGGAAGGTGTCCTGCCCATGGCAGGGGGCTGGAACTGGATGAGCTTTAAGGTCCCTTCCAACCCAAATCATTCTATGATTCTTAGATAAACAACCCTGCACTGAAAATGACAGACATGGAGAAGCAAAGGAGACACTTAAGTGCCCATGAGGACTTGTTAATTTTGCCCTGACTTTCACTGAAACCATTATATGTACAAAGCTGATATGCAGTCTCTGACATTTCTGGGCTATCACATTTGCCCAATAAAGCTCTTACTATATACTACCCTCCTATTATATGCAGTATGATATGTATCTTGTTTTGAAAAGTGGCTTCTCACAGACAGTCAAAACTGTCTCCACTTGAGTGATGCATTATTCTGATTTCGTGAGTATTTGCATTAGTTGTTGGGATCACTAAAAAGCTTCACAGCTGTTTTCTTTTAAATTATCCTGCAAACTGAAGCATTACACAAAGTAATGTGAAAAACAAGAGGATACACATGCATCTAGGGAAATGAAAAAGAGGAAACATTTTGTGTTTTGCTGTTATCTATATTGTTCAAATAAAGACAGCCAAAGCATTCTATTATTTTTCCATTTTATTACCCAACAGCAAAGAAACTCCTCTCTCCAAATTGCTGATGAGACACTTGATTTGCCACGTATCAATAGGTTATGGTCCATAAAGCCCCAATCCTTCACTTTTCCCCAAAAGGTACCTTTTCAAAGGCCTTATGAAGTGGCGACACCGGGACCCCAGAAGTCGACAAAAGCTTCAGAGTTGAATCCTTTAAGTCTTTTCCCTACCACATGCCTAGAAATCCCTGCCAAATCTATCCCTTTGCCCTGCCAATGTACTTGTGATTGGAGAGGTGGCAGAAACAACTATATTTGAAAATACAGTGCACCTTCATTACTGTCAATTTTCAGTCCTGTGATTTCCATCATCAATCAAATATGCAGCCGTAACAAGAGCCTAAGTTCTTACTGTTCATTCAAGCTGACACTATAAATAGCCTGCTGCATTTCGTGGCAGCGCACAGAATTCCAGCACTGGTGGGAGAAACAAGATTAAAGCAGTGATTTAAAGAAAAGCTGGGTTTTAACCCTTTTATTACAGAGCTGCTGAAAAAACTTTGTCCTGAGGGTCAGTGACTGCTTAGGCCTCACCCATTCTAGGCCAAGACTGAAGTTCAGAAACCTCATGTAAACAGCTTTTAACTCATTACTGTCTTGCACAGTTGCAACGATTCAGACAAGTGGTCCCATGTTTTCAGGTATTTGTTATCCAGTTGAGAGCCACTGCAAAGCCTCTAATGCCCAGCAGATTCTGTTGTATCTCCTTAGGTGAAACCTCTCATCTATCTTCAGATCCAAGCCAGCTGTCTAGACTTCCTATATAATGAGTGCAGAGGAACAGACACTGGGGTGGAATTCCCTCATTATATTGCAGACATCTAAACTGGATTAATTGCTTTCTAACAATACTCGCTTCCACCCATGAATTATAGGGGTAGCTGAGAATTAGGCCAAATGAGATGTTTAAACTTAAGTGATAGGTATTCCACTCATCTTCCTTCCAGAAATGCTCAGCCCAGCTGATGATGCTGATTTGAGTGCATGTATATCAGATGTGTGATGGGTACATTCTTGTATGAAGGGCTGACTTTGTGCTGTTTCACTTGAAAGAGATGAGACTGTTGGCCAGGATTCAACATAGGCAAGATCTGGCTCCAGGACCCTTCAGGGAATCACACATGGCTTGTACAGCGTGATGGAAAGTGCTCTGAAGAAAGGCCTTTCTGCCTGGCTGACTGCTGTGTGTTCCTACACACTCCTTAACATAAAAGAAACTGTGGGTGGAAATACATTGAAGGATCATGGCAGTTCTCATTAATTATGAAGATCAAGAGGAGTTCTTACTGCTTTTTTGGTGTATTTCCTATACTGAAATTAGTGTGTTAACTGTTACTTAAACTTCAGCCATCAGCATAATTTAATCATTAGCACAGCCTGGTTCCTGTTGTTCTACATTTTTCAAATAAACTACCTTGTTGCAGTAGCAGTGACTGAGCAATGTGGGACACCACTCCACACAAATGCAAGACAATGAAATGGACCACACTGCCAGGGTCGAAGAAATAGCATAATTTTCATCACAAAGACTGTTTCCTATCCAGGAACCCAAAGCCAAGTGGATTTTCAGAGAAATTCAGCATCTACTACTTGGAGGCCTTCTGAAATTCTCTGATACCGTGATTGTCCAAATGACCTACAGAAGACCACAGTGGAAATGGAGAACTTGGAATAGCTCTTTTTTTAAAGTCAGTGGATCATCAACAATCTTTCATCTGAAGATGAAGCTCCTCTTTACAGATCTAGACCCTTCACCAGCTCCGCTGCCCTTCTCTGGACCCACTCCAGAACCTCAATGTGTCTCTCTTGTAGTGAGGGGCCCAGAACTGAACAAAGGATTCAAGGTGTGGCCTCACCAGCGCCCAGTACAGGCAGACAATCACTGTCTGAGTCCTGCTGGCCACACTATTGCTGATCCAAGCCAGGATGCTCTCAGCCTTCTTGGACAACGGAGTACAAGCTGGCTCATGTTCAGCTGCTGTTGACCACCACCCCATGACTAAAGACCTGTCTGTTTGGTCCATTTTGTAAAGACTGGGACATCTGACAGTTGCACTTAGCCAGGCTTGCACAAATAAAGGGCCTTTTATGCCTGTTGCCCTCAAAGGTGAGCAAACATCACTGTATTTTGTAGACTCAGGAATCAAAACTGGGAGGGATTAGTGTCTAATGCAGAGTTAGGTGCAGAACCTAGGTGGCCAAACACTGGGCATTATCCTGTCTTACTTCACTCAGTTCATGCATTTAATTTTATGCATATTCAAGTCAGAGAGGAAGACCAGCCTTGGAGCTCCCAGCATGGTGTCCTACACTCTATCCATTAGGCAAAGCTGCAGCCTGTTTTATAAAGCCTCTGGTAATTCTCTATATTCCCCCCATGTAGCCCAGTGTATCCCCAGAAAAATACAGGGAAACACAGATTGCTCAGAATGGGGCAACTCCGTGTTTTCCAGTTGCCAAAGCATCATGTACACCAGCACCAGTCATTTGCAAACCATCCAAGTTCTGTCTCTGTGCACTGCAACTCAAGATTCCTTCAGGCTCACTTATTATTTTTCATTGTATGACAGAAGTTATTCCCCTCTGCTGCTGCTACTGCTCCAAGTATATGCCACTGGACTTTTCTCATTTTTGCTGGGGTTGTGAAGATTTATTGTTTTCTCTAACCTTATGGACCAGAGTTGGTAACAAACTGGAGCCAGCCTGTACTTTATAGGAAGAAAAAAGGACTCTATTTTCCCTGTTGTTTGGGCCCTGACACAAATACTATTTCAGACCAAGTTGAAGCGCCAGATGTTTTCTACCGGAGCTACAGAACATGCAGTGGCAAGGGAGTTTTTTCCTGTGCATGAACTGAAGCGTGTTAGAAGATCAAAGACGAGGGATGAGAGCCAGGAATTAAAAAACCTCCCTATCTGTGCTTAGAACTTAAAGAGAGATTTCAGTACCTGCAACTGAAGTGATGTTTATTGGGGGAAGGGGGGGCGGGGGAACGAGCTCCAATTTCAGCACTTAGAGAAAAGCGAGACCTTTAAAATGCCTTCAGCAAGCAATGCATGGAGGAGGTTTGGACAACTGACCTGACTATGAGCACTGACCACTGAAACATCCAGTGCTGCCACTTTGGTTTCTTAGCCTTTAATTCTCCAGAAAAGCAAGGCTATCCCCAAACAGGCAGTGATGCTGTAATTAAACAGAGGGCATGTTCTCCCAGAAGATCCCAAAGCACACAAGTAACATTCTTTGTAACTATTTTCAGATGAGGAAATTGAATCATAAAGACGTTTATGTGACTTACAGTCCCATAATTTCCAGTCACTAAAGCAGCCAATAAGCTGGTTGCCCCCAGCCAGGTTTGCAGACTGGGTGAGGCACAAGTCTATGTTACTGAGCATTCCTAGGGCTCTGCTGGCTCCATAAAGAGGTGTGGAATATTAGCAGGTTTACTGTGCTAGGCAGAAAGAGAATGGAAAAGGTAGGAGGCCATTGATAGTACAGCTAGCTGCCCTCCACTGCCTGCAACATATGTGTGTTTTGAATTAAGGAAAGGTTTCAACCAAAGACCCTGACCCACCTCAGTGAAATACCACAGTAATGAGTACAGCATAAACACATATCTCAAACCCCACAGCACATCTTGTTTTGGTGTTGCTGCAGAGGAAGGGGCTGCTATCCTGGACATAGGATGGGAATTAAACTGCATTTTGCTCTCTTTACACCAAAATGTCCACTTCCAGCAGAAGCTCTTCTAGTCCAGAGGAACTACCTCCCACCTGCTGGAATTTCAGTTTCCCACCATAGTATTTTTCCTATTCAACCATTCACTGATCCCACCTGTCATTTTTCAGTATGACATTAGAAAGTTTACGGAATCTGTGTGATGTTTTCATAAAAAAGAGGTTATTCCTTTCTGCTGAAATAATACATCCTGTAGCAAGATGCCCCAGCTGACCTCACTCACCGACTGGATATTGCTGCAGTCATTGCAAGGTGGAAGAAGCAGTCATGACTCCCTCAAATCCCAACCTTACTCAAATGGATAGAGAAAGGTTGAGAAAGCTTGATCTTTGCCAGGTGTTCATTTTCATTTTGGAATATTTATTACGGAAGAACCTTTATAATGTGGATTTTGTCTGTCAAACGCTAGGACACAACCCAGATACAGGCACATACACACACTGCTTCAGTTTCCTGCCAATTTAGTTTTAGAATTGCACTACAGAAATTGTATTATGTTCCAATTAGGAAGAATCACCATGAGGATGCTGACAGTGTGGCTTTCCATAGAGCACCGCACAGACACCTGACAACTGGACTCTAATCTAGTTTCTGAGTTTACTGCCAGTATAAAATGGAAACTCCCTCCATCTCAACAACTTTTTTCACTCACAGTGAAAGACAAACAGTGATACCAACCTGATCTGTAATTGCTTTAGCTGACCAGACCAAATGTGGAAGGTACACATTAAAATAGCTTATGCTGCCTACTCTAATATTTGGCTCAGTCCTAAATACTCACAGACAAGCTCAATGAATGCTGCAAATGCTTGTAACTGACAACTAGCACTGATCTTCGGGGTGCACTACAATCACTAACCTGACAGTCCTCACAATGCTTTTAAAGCACAGGCTTACTCCAGTCCATAACTAGACAAACAGACACACAAGAACTGTGTTGAGAAATGGGATGCAGTAATTATGCCCAATATCCCTGATGAGACTGCACTACATTTTCCTCTCTGCAAATGTCAGGGCTCATAAAATCAGAGAATCCCAGACTGGTTTGTGTTAGAAGGGACCCTAAAGCTCATCCAGTTCCAGCCCCCTGCAACGGGCAGGGACACCTTCCACTAGACCAGGTTGCTCCAAGCCCCATCCAGCCTGGCCTTGAACACTGCCAGGGATGGGGCAGCCACTCCAGACAAGGCAAATGTGCTATACACATCTTGGATTTGGCTGGTAGAAAATGTCAATATGTCAGCTGCGGAGGCAGAAAAGAGAGAAAGGAAAGGAAAGGAAGGGAAAGGCTTCTTCAGAAGAAGCACAATCTGAGGAGTGTGGCAACAAATATAAAGTTAACAAGTGGAAAACTACAATTAAAGTAAATGAACCTGTGGAACTCAATGCCGGAATCTAGTAAAAGCAATTAAGATAATTATACTGCAGCAGTATCTATGTTAATTCTAATTAGAATAAGAAAGTATAAACCAACCCTTAACTCTTGATGAAAAATAAACACCTCTGAACTGATTCTATAATGGTTTGGCATTACCCTTAAAACTTGACTTGGAGTCTGTGATAACTGTCAGCTTTCTAGAGGCAATGTTCACTTGAACTTGCTTCTGGTCTGGTCAAGTAGGTAATTTATCTGGAGCTTTTATTTTATAATCTCTGCAATACATCTAAGAATTCTTGTGTCAAAAGAACAGAAATAGCAGATTACTGAGATATTTATTAAAGAAAATAAATAAGAAATTAATAATAAAGAGACTTCTTTTGTGAAAACCTCTTAAAATATGAATTAAGCTGTGGCACACCCACTAGTATGCAAACTATATGCAGAGCTAAAGAAAAGATATGAAGACATATGCAAACTGTGCTTAAAATGTCATGGAAACAGCTGCCCTCCCAACAGACTGAAAATTCATTTCCTTGTATGCAGGCAAGTACGTCAGAAATGCACCCACTCTCATCTATACCTCTGTGCCATACCAAAAGCTATGATATTTAAGCAGACTATAAATACTGACCCCAAAACCCCCCTACTAATTTATCAAATTTTGTTTGATTGTTGGGTTCTTTTTTGCAAGTGGGCTTGTTTTAAGAGATTATCAATACTTTGTGACATCAGGGTTGAAAAACAAAGCCATGACCATATTGCAGTTCCAGAGAAAATTGCCTTGAGGATGACATACTGCAGTGACCTTCAGGTCCCAACAGTTAAGGAGCTGAAGTCTCGATTTCTCCACTTACAATCCCCAGCTCATGCAGTTCCCCCTTCACAGGACTGTTGTGGCTGATGTGGGGAAGAACAGCCAAGGAGATTTGTAAAGCAGGGTTCTGCCCTCAGTTGTTTCCATAGGAAATAAAGAGGGTATTAGATGTTAACCCCTCTAAACAGCATTTCAAACTTGCGGGACAGTTTCACTCTCCCTATCCCCATCTCCCTATCCCTATCTCCCTATCCCTGCCAACCCCCTCCCATATTGCTACATTTATAGATCAGCTTGTGTACCTGGTAGATCTACAAGTACATAAGCAGGTCCATCTGGGCAGCAGATGAAAGAAGAACCTTGCTGGATTCACTCCATCATTGCTGCCTTGAGACTGTATTGCTCCGAGAGGTGAGGAGTACATCAAAAATATTGTAAGCCTGTATCACAGAAGCAGACAGAAGGGTGAAATATTTCCCCCGTACCAGTGTAGTTTGAAGGAAGTGGGTGTTATTCCCAACACAAAACAAGACCTGTCCCACAACCACTTTGGCATTTGTTTTCATGAGAACTCTGCCTGCAGACTGCCAAAGCCATGGGCTCAGCTGGGCTGGGCTGTGCTGCCACCCAGCTCTGCTAGAAGCTGCTCTCTGCAGTGCAAGATTATTTGCAATCATTTTCCACCTCCACAACCCTCTAGCCTACAGCAGCCATTTGAGAAAGATGAGTTTTTTCACACATGGCAATGAGAACGCATCCAAGCACCCAGTGCTGGGAAGCACATTGTGCTTCCAGTCTGATGATTTCAACAGGGAACTGAGGCCCCAGTTTAGCAAAAGTCTTAAGTGCATGTTTAACTTCACATGTGGGAGCAATTCCCATGAAATTAGATCAGACACATCATGAAAGTTAACTCCATACCACTACTGTACTGTGGCTTGCAGGTGCACAGCCCCCATCAGGATCAGGCCTTTCCCTGCATTATATTGTTTTGAGGCAGCAGAACACCCGTCAAATCGGATGCCATTAGAGACAGTTCTAAGCTCTTAGTTTGTAAATCCTTTGTTTCTTCAAGAAAGATCCATTTTGCAGATTTTTCCAATTCTATTCCTGCCTTTCACCATCTTTTCCAGCTGCATAGGGAAGTCAAATGCCTTGCTCAAGGTTATGCTGACTGAGGTACTGGGGAAATAAAGACTATTTCTGGCAGCTGAGATGTCTTTTCCATAATTTATTTCCATAAAGTTCTAGTTCTAGTAAACCAGGTTATAACCTACAGTTTACACCTGATGAGGTGTGTCTAGTTCATATGTACTGCTTTCACACAGCCTGCATCTGCATGCACATGACACTGTAGCACTTTATAGTGAGGTTATTTTCAATAAGTAATAATCGTATTTCCATTCTGAGATGACATTTACTAAGCACAGTTGTGTATATTACAATACACTAAAACAAAGGATGTTCATAAAGGGCATTTTGCTGTATTCTGGTTTTATTGTATCAAACCTTCCCACCCACTAACAGTTAAACCCAACAAAGAATCAAACCCGTTAGTATAGCTGCTATATATTTAGTTTACAACAAAGATTATGTGTGCAGCTCTGTCTTTATTCCACTCCAACACATCTCCTAAACTGAGGTATTGAGTGCAGGTGGCATTTATATTACTGTATCATCTATTTACAGGAGATGAACTCCTGAAAGTCAGAGAGAGCCAACAGCTCAAACCCAGCTCCTTTTCACCCTAATGACAGTACATAAGATCTTCCAGCACCTTCATCACCTGATGTCAGTATGCATTTCAGAAGACTCTTAACTAGGAATTCACTGATCGAAGAGGGTTGTCTCTGAAGAACAGTATAGTCACAGGGGACTTATGGCCCACTCAATTTATATAGCCATATCTGCTTGCGAAGCAACTTACCTCATTAAGAATCTTCCTATAGTGCAGCAATAAATAGTGTCTTACATTAATAGCAACTGAAATACTGAACAAATAACAATTGCATTTGTTTCATTTTAGCACCCAGAGAAGGGGTGAAGTAACCAAATAACCATTGTAGGGGTGGGGGAATCTATGTTTCAAGTTTAGGGGTTTAAATTCCTATTTTTTGATGTGCAAGATGTTTTTCTAAGCTACTGGTCTATTTATATTTAACCAAAGAAACCTATATAGTGTCATACATGCCCTGCACGCACAAACATGTAAATACTTGCCTAAAACCTGCACAAATGTAATTGTGTAAGTAACGAGAGGAAGAAGTCCGTTCTATTCAATACAGTGGACAAAGGCCATAGTCTAGGCCAAAACTCTCTATTCTTGGTTAAGACATTTAAAACCACCCTGTTTCAGTTTCGCCACGAGTATAATGGCAGTATCTTTTCACCAGCACACATGCTGCCTGGATGAATGAAGTTTTTAACCATTCACTTAAAGATTCTATCAAAATATGACTAGCAAGCATACATGCAGAATTGGAAAGCTATATCATAGAATCATAGAATTATAGAATAGTTAGGGTTGGAAAGGACTTTAAGATCATCCAGTTCCAATGCCCCTGCCATGGGCAGGGACACCTCCCACTAAACCATATCACCCAAGCTATGTCCAGCCTGGCCTTGAACACCGCCAGGGATGGAGCATTCACAACTTCCCTGGGCAACCCATTCCACTGCCTCACCACCCTTACACTAGGGAATTTCTTCCTCATATCCAATCTGAACTTCCCCCGTTTAAGTTTGAACCCGTTACCCCTTGTCCTATCACTACAGTCCCTAATGAAGAGTCCCGCCACACCATCCCTATAGGCCCCCTTCAGATATTGGAAGGCTGCTATGAGGTCTCCACACAGCCTTCTCTTCTCCAGGCTG